>MU405355.1:0-95799 GCA_022836615.1 Annulohypoxylon bovei var. microspora
AGGCAGTTTGTACGTTTTACACAACAGATACAACCACAAGATCGTAATACATCACACGGTATTACACGCAAACGCATCGTGACCTATTGCCTTCAATTATATTAATAATATTTGTAATTTCGAATTAATTATTATTATTAAAAAAAGAATTATGGAAAGGAGGTATAAATTAAGCAAAAAAATATTCTTTTCTTTTTAAATTTTAATTAAAAGTTTTTACTTAATTTTAATTAAAATTTATTTTATTATTAACGTGAACGAAAGCTTTTAAATTTTTTATAAAGTTAAAAAAATCATTATTTTATTTAATAATATTAACATTTTGCTTTTAAAAATAAACATTTTATATTAAATTAATTTACCGCCGGTTTAACCGTTTTAAATATATTTTAAAGGCAAGCATAAAAGGATTTTTAAATATTATTTATTAATAAAAAAAGTTAATTATAATATTTATAATATTATTAAATAAAAGGATATAAAAGTCGGATTATAATTAAATATAATTTATTAAATAATTTAATATTTATTAAAAAAAAAACCCAAGGATAAATTATTTAAAAGTTAATATATAATTAATTAATAAAACATATTTAAATAATTAACACATCATTATTATTTTACGATAATATTAATATATAAAAATTATAACTTTAATTATTATAAATAAATATTATTACGCATTTTTAAGGAAATAATTCATTAATATATATCGCCTTAATAAAATAAATATCGCTTTAATAATATAAGTATTACTTTAATAAAATAAAAGTTCTTTTAATAAAATACATATTACTTTATTAAAATAAGTGTAAATTTAATAAAATGTGTTTATAATATAACATAAAAATAAGATTAATAAAATCTTTAAATTTTTATTATTAAACGGTAAGAAATATTTGTTTTATATAATAAATAAGTTTAAAACGGTTTTATTAAATATGTTATTAAAAAACTTTATAATCATTTAATTAATTTTAATTAATAATTATAAAATATAAATAAGGTTTAATAAGGAAAAGTTAATAATTAATAAGTATTTATTTATTTAAATAAATATTTAATGTATGTATATAACTTAAATAATGTGTGGTTTTATAAAATAAAATAATGAAATATAATAATTTATTTAAGAAAAAAAAAAGGGAAAAAAAGGTTAATATTTATTCCATTATTATATTTTTATGCTTTTTTTTCCCTTTAAATATATTTACTTAAGTAAATAAGTAAATAAGTAAATAACTTTCGAATATAACACCGAAATTAAGAAATATACCATGTTTTTAAAGCTTATTTTTATTATTAATAATACTTTTATTTAATTAATTTACGAAAACGTCATTCCCGCCCCTTTTTAAACGGTCTAAATGCTTGTCCCATCCCGAAAAAATATATAACCTTCGTACCATTAACCATAAAAGTAATGTTAAAAGGGATAAAAAAGCCATAAAACGAATATATAAAAAATTAATATTTAATAATATTAATAATTAATTTATTAAAAACGAGTAAATGAAAAAAGGTGGTGTTATAGAATTAATTAATTATTTAATTAATAAACCATTTTTACGATGTAATATACCATTTTTTTAAATATTAAGTTATTTATTTTTTAAATAAATAAGTTTAATATTTATTTAAATATTTTTATAAGTAATAATATTTTATTAATAATGTTAATATATATTAAAGAATCTTTTTATTATTAATTTGCTTTTTTAATTTATTAAAAATTATATTAAATATATTTTATTTAATTTAATACAAAAACATTACGTTTTTTAATGGCATTTAAAAGTAAACATCGCAAATAATACTTTTTAACATTAAAATAAAATATTATTATCCTATTATTAATTAATAATTTTTTAAATATCTTATATTTAATTTATTTTATTAATTATTATTAAGTTTTTCCCTTTTAAAATAAAGTTTTTAACCTTTAAATATACCTTAATATTTTAACATTTCAATATAAAAACCACATTTTTTTTTAATTTTAAAGCAGCTTAAAAATAATTAATTATTAATTATGCATATCGTAAACTTAATATAATATAATATTTGTGACTTGTTTTCGTAACAAAAATATAACTTTATTAAAACAATTATTTTTAACGAATACGTGTTTAATTATGTAACTTTATTAAATTTTAAAAAAAAAATTTACATTTATTATTATTAATTAACTTAAGTTTATATGGTTAAATAAAACATATTTTACCTTGTTTATATTTTATGAAAATATATTAAAAAATAATTATTTATATTTATTTAAATATTTACTTATTTATATTTTAAAAATATTTAATAAATAAATAAATATTTATTTTAAAGTAAATAATTAAATAAAATATCGTTATTAACATTAAAACAATGTAATAATAATATAATAATAATGAAATATTTAAGTATTTAAGTAAATACTTATTGTAGGTAAATAAATAAATAAGTATTAAATAAGTAAATATATAAATATATATTTATTTATTATTATATTATGCATTTTGTATTTTTATTAACGTTATATTACCAAAGTAACTTAATATTAAAAAAGATTTATAATAACATTAATTAATTTATAAGTAATAATTACAATTTATTTTATTTTAAAAATATGTTTTAATATTTAAGTACCCGGTCGTAATTATAGTATATGTGGTAAAAATAAGCTTTAAACATTAAAAGAATTAATTTAAAAACCTTTTAATTAATTTATTTTTTCGAATATAAAAGTTAATAACTGATTTTTTAATAAGTTGCGAATATATTTTTAAAAAATAAACTTAATATTAAAAAATAAAAGATTATTTAAATTAACATTAAATTTTTATTATTATTTTTTTTATTTTTTCTTAAATATTAAGTTAATAATGCTTAGTTTTAAGCAATAAGCATGCGTGGTTATTTTAATAAATATTTAAATATTAAGTTAATAATATTTAACTTTAAGTATATATGTAATTATTTTAATGAATATTTAAATAATATATTAGAATTTTATTTTTATTTTCTTTTCTTTTTCTTTATAAAAACTTTTATTAATTAATATTAAGAAAAAGCTTATGGCGTCATATTAAATTAAAGCTATAAATTAAAAGGTAAATATAAAACGGAAGATTATTTAATATTAATAAATAAATAATATATTTAAGTTATTAACTTTAATTATTAAATTATTTATTAATAAAATTAATATCTTTAATAAATAAAAAAAAAAAAAAAAAATAATAAGCGATGGTTATATATTTTTATAAATAAGGATTTTAAAATTAATAAAAATCTTAACTTAAAATATAAATTAATAAAATTTCACATTTTTAAAATTATATTATATTAATTTAAATAGTTTTTAAATTAAGTTATAAAAATTATAAAAAAATAACCTCGTTTTTAATTTAATTTTATTAATATTATTTAAATAATTTAATACTTATAATATTTAATCGAATTCTTTTTTTTAAATTATTATTATTAACCTTATAATATATAAAATTTTAAATTCTAAGTTATAAAATGTTATAAAAGAAATATTTATTAATAATATATTTACATTTACCTTAATACCTTTATTATTTTACATTTATTTTCATTTAAAATTATATATATAATTAAGGTTAAACATTATTAACTTATTATTTATTAATAATAAACTTTAAACGATAAGGTTTATTAATTTAATTAAGCTTTTATATTTTTAAGGTTTTATTTTTTTTTCTTTTAAATTAACGGGTTTATTTTATAATTTAATTTATTATAACATGGATTATTTGTGAAAGTGTTAATTATTAACAAAGGATTTATGCTTAATAATTATTATAATAAAAAAATAAAATTTATATAAATATACATATGTTTAATGATATAATAAGGTTTGAGATTATACGTAATTAATGTTCGTTATATGGTTTTAAAAATTATATTAATTTTATCGACGGTAAAAATAAAATAACTTTAAAAAATTAATTATTATTTTAAGATTTTAATAAAAGCAAATAATTGTATTAATTAAATAACCAATTATTTAAATTAATAAATGTGAATTTAATTATATAAATTATATTTAAAATATATTAAAAGATTAATTTAATTTTTTTATTAATATATAATGTTTATATAAAATATAATAAAACCATTTTATAATTACGTTTTAAATTACTTAATAATCTTTATAATTTTATTAAATTAAAAATTAATTTTAAATTAATTTTATTAAAATTAATAAAAAAAATCAATAATAACGGGGAATATAATTAATAATTATATAAAGGTTTTTCTTCTCTTTCTTCCTTTTTTTCGGGTTCGTTTTTAAGTTATTTATTTATTTAATAAATTATAATTTCTTAATTTTATAAATTTAAATATAAATGAGTTATAGGTAATATAATTGCGGTTAATATATTAAAAAATAAATAATTAATATTTAAGTAAATATATTAATAATAATAAAAATTAAACTTAATAAAATGAAAAATAAAATTATTAAACAATTTATAATAATATATTAAATTTTTTATTATAATGTGATATTATTATTTATATTATTTTTTAATAATTTATTTAATACTTTTATATTATTTAAATAAATAAATATTTATTATATTTAATTAATTTAAGGTTATTTATTATAAATAAAAACTATGTAAATTAAGATTTTAATATTATAAAATTTATTATTTTAATAATTATTAATTATAAATGCGTTAATTTTAAGTTTTTTTTATGAAAATTTGGGATTAAATTAAATGTGTAAAACCGTTACGTTCGATTTTTTAATTTTTTATTTTTTTTTTTTAACTTTTTATATAATTAATATTTTTTAAAAATTAATTTTTTAAAAAAATTAATTATTTATACGTAGGTTTTATTTTTATATGCGAAATTATTTATTTAAGTGGTAAAAAATCTTAAGTTTAATAAAAAATCGATGGTTTAATTCTTCGATTTTATACTTTTATTTTTTTTTTTACCGTTCATTATTATCGGATGCGCGATTATTCGGCCTTTACTTACTTTTATAATTATTTATTTTAACCTTATTAAATTATTTATTAAATCTTTTATTACTTATTAAGCTTTTTATTAAACTTCTTTTTTAATTACTTATTAAATCATTTATTAAACCATTTTTTTAAGCCACCGGTTTAATGCTTATTAAGTTTTTTATTTTATTACCCGTTTTACCATTCGTTTTACTATTTATTAAACCTTTTATTTAACCACTTTTAACCATTTTATTATTTTTGTTTTAACCATTTTTTTAAATGTTATTTAATCATTTAAATTAAAGGTTTTTTTATATATGTTAAATTAAAAATAATTAATTAAGTAGGTATTTTAAATAATCATTTTTATTTATCCATTTAATTCGTGCGTAAGAATTAATTTTTAATAAACTTTTCATTTTTAAAAAATTAAATCTTATTAAAAATCATTTTTTTATAAATAAGTTATTTCGAAAATTAAATTTATTAATTTAATTAATTAAAAGTTTTAAAATTAACTTATTTTTAAAATGATGCACTTAATTAATTATTGTAAATATATTAGCCTTTTAAAAAATAACGGTCGGAGATTTAAGATTACTACGATAAAAGATTTTTAATAAAAATTATTTTAAAAAAAAATTAAAGTTTAATATAATTACATTTATTAAAACCTCCGGGTAAAAATAATTAAAACGTTAAAAAGGTTATAAATGGTTAAATAAATAATTTAATGGGTAGGTAAACCATTATCCGAATGTGTAATTACGAGGTTTTCGTAAAGGGCCGAGCGATGTGGTTTTTATTAAATGAGAAAAAAAAAGAAAATAAAAAATTAAAAAATCGAACGGTAAACCTTTAATTAAAACTCGGGTTATTTTACCATTCGAACAAGTATTATAATATGTAAATAAATATTACTTATATGTAAAAATGTTATATAAAATAAGAAATTATTTAATATATTACCAAATGAATAAATATTTATGTAATAACGAAAATTCGTATAAAATTAAAAATCAAGTTTAAATACTTTTAATTTTAAATTTAAATCTTTTATTATCGTTTAAAATATTATTAAAACAAGCATTTTATATATTTATTTACTTATTTATTATTTTATAAATTAATATAACCTTAATAATAACTTAATATTTAAATATTCATTTATTTTAATAAAATTCTTTTTAATAATAACAAATACCAAAACGATAAAAAAGGTTATAAATCGAAATTTTAAATTTATTTAAAAAAATCCAACTCTTTATTACCATTAATTTTTATAATATAACGTAGCAAATAAAAATGCTCACTTTTACTTAAAAATCGCTTAAAAAATTAAAACATTATACTTTACGTAAACGTTCGGATTAAAATTATCCATTATTTAATGCACCGATATAAATATTTTAATTAATCTTAAATATCGGAAAATATTAACAATCGTAAGAATATTATATTTTAATTTAAACTCCAAGCAATTAATATTAAAAGCCAACTTAAAAACATATCCGATTATTTATTTATTTAATTTATAAAAAAGCATTAACATTATTTTAAAAAAAGACAATTTAATAATTATTTTTTATAAATTAAACAATCGAATATATTACGATTTAAAATTATTAAATTTAATATTAAATTATAACATTAATAATAATATTAAATTTATTTAATAATATAATATACTTTTACATTTAATTAATAACTTAATACTTAATCTTAAATTTAATACTTCCCTTTAAAATACTTATTATAAAATACATAACATTATTATTCATTATAAAATAATTAAAATAAGTAAATTTAATTAAATTACAAATAATATATTAATTTTTAATAATAAGCCCATTATTATAAAAAAAATAATAATTCATAATGTATAAAACTTAAATTTATTAATTAAAAAAATCGAAATTTCCTTGTTTTTTAAGCATAATAATATTATAATAATTTAAATCACATAATATAAATATAATAACCATTTAACTTACCATTTAATAAACCTAAATATTTATTATTTAATAATATTAATAACCATAATAAATTTTAATACTTTCTTTTTAATTAAAGATTTAAAAGATCTTATAATACATTTTAAACTTTTTAAAAACGTAATAAATAAATTATCTTATTTACATAATTAAAAAATTATACACCATAACATTTTAATTAAAAATTTTCTTATCGTATAAAATACTTAAAATAACCAATTAATTACAAAAATATACAACTTTAATAAAGCCATTTAAAACTTTATTAATAAAAACCAATAACTTAAACTTTATTATACCATCGCCTTTAAAATTAAAAAATTAATATATATTAAAGCCATTAATATATAATTTTTTAAATATACGCATTACGTTTATTTCATAAAAAATTTACTTTATAACAACGTAAAAATCAATAAAAAACGCCATACAAATATAATTAATTTTTTAAATAATTATTTTAATTAAAAGATTATTAATAAATATAAATATAACTTACTTATAAAAAGCAAATTACAATAAAATAAAAACCAAAAATTTACGTTTAATAAAATCTTAAAACATTACGCCTTCGTAAAAATATAAAATTAAAACATATAAAATATTAAAACTTTTTTATTAAATATATTATAAATTAATTATTAATTAATTAAAATTATAAAATAATTAAAAAATTAAAACATCGTTCATTTTCACATTTTACATCATTAAATATATTATATTATTTATATTATTATTTATATATTTATAAAATATATAATATAACGTATTTATTTTTTTTCGCATTAATTAATTAACTCGAATTATAATTACATAAAGTTACCCGTTTAAGGGACGTAATATCTTAAATTTAATTAAAAGTTTATAATTTAATTTTTCGATCGTTTAATTTTATTTCTTTTTTTATTTAATAAAAACCATTTAAATATATAATCGCTCGACCTTATTTAACCATTTATTTAACCACCCGTTACCACCTATAACCACTTTTTTAAAAATTATTTAATCACTTAACTTAAAAATTAATAATACCCTTTTTTTTAAAAAAAAATATTTCAATATTTTAATTAATTTAAAATCTTATTAATAAATTATATAACCATTAAAAAACAATACAAGGTAATTTCATAGCTTTAATTCGATTAACTTTCCTTTTATAAAAATCATTTAAATAAAATTTAAAAATTTAAAAACCTTTAATCCAACGATTTTAAAAATCTAAATTTTAATAAATTACACCTTATAAATCATCTTTAATAAGTTATTAAATCTTAACTCTTAATATTATTACTTCGAACTAATTGTACGTAATACCCCCAAAACGCTTTAATATCTTTATATTTTTTATAATTTATAATATAATTATATTAATAACCTTTTATATATAATATAATTTAACTTAATTAATTAAATTATAAAATAACTTTCGTTTAAATGTAAATATTTTAAAATACATTTACTTTTAAAAAAATTATTTAAGTGTAAAAATGGGATTTAATTTTACAAGGATTGGTATAACGAAATATATATAAATTTATATGCGTGTAAAGGTATTTTTAAACTTGGTCCGTTTTTATCGATAAAAATTTAATTAATTAAAAAAGCCGGCTTCGTTTTAACGGAAATATTATTAAATGTAATATTAGGTATTAAAATAATAAATTTTATTAAGAAATATTTAAATTTTACCTTGTAATAATGGTTAATGGTATTTAATATATTGCAAAATAATTTATTTTAAATTTTGAAAATTTAATGTTTCGTTTAAATGTAAATATTTTTATTATTTTAAGGCCTTCGAAAGTTATATTATTATCTTTTAAAACCATTTAAAATATATAATTAATTAAATTGTTTTTAAGTATATTTCTTATATTTTATGTGAAGGTAATAACTTTAAAAAGCATCGGAAAACTTTTTAATAAATTTAATTATAACTTAACTTTTATTTTTTCCATTATAAATTTTAAATCGTAAAAAATAACATTATTTTAAATATTTTTAAACTTATTAAATTGAAAAACGTTTACCAAAAATTCCAACTTTATTATAACTTATATTTAACTTTTATTAATGGAATGTAATTATTAATTAAAATTTTATTTATTATCACAATTAATAAAAGGAATTAATTAATAATTAAAACTTAATTTAATAACACACGATATATATAAAATGTTTTTAATATAAATGTAAAATATATATATATTTAATTAATTAATTATTTAAATAAATAATTAATTCATTATTAAATTAATACGTTTAATAATTAAATAACGAAATAAATTTTATGTTTAACCATTTAAACATTTATAATTTATATTTAAATAATTTTATATATTTATATATTTATATTATAATTAATATTAAATAATTATAATTAATATTATTAATTTATATTAAAAGTATCATTAATATTAAAAATGTAAAAAACGTTTTATAATAACATTATAATAAAGTTTAAAAATTTTAATTAATAAATTTTTATCCATATATTCATTATTTATTATATTATTATTAAAATTAAAATTAAATGATAATAATGAAAGCAATATATAAATATTTAAATTATTAAATTAAATAAATTTAAAGGATTTATAATTTTCTTTATTAATATTTATATTATTATTTTTAAAATTTTCATTATATTCTTTTTTTTTATTAATTAAATATACCATCCGCTTTTTCTTAATAAAGTATTTTTAACGATATTCTTTTTTATTAATAATACTTTAAAAACGTTTTTTACCGCGAGCTTTAACGAATAATAAAATTATTTTAATAATTTAAATAACCGAATTAACATGTTTTATTACAATTTTTAAATCTTTATTAAAAATTAATAATTTTCATATTAAAATTTCGAATAAGTTACATAAGGTTTAAAAAATACGTAATATATTATTTTAAAATATAAACCAAGCGAAATAAATAAATAAAAATTTATAAAAAACGTTATAAATATAATGCAATTTTTAATTATAATATATTATTTATTACTCGAAAAAATAACGAATTTGCGAATGTAATATATAAAATATTAATTTATATTTATTATTAATATATTTAAAAAACATTAAAAATTCCAATTAATTTAATATATAATAAACGTTAAAACGGAATAACATTTTATTTATTATGTTATTTAACGTTAATTAATTACTTCGGTCGGTAAAATACCGC
Organism: Annulohypoxylon bovei var. microspora; assembly: GCA_022836615.1. Classification (NCBI taxonomy): domain Eukaryota; kingdom Fungi; phylum Ascomycota; class Sordariomycetes; order Xylariales; family Hypoxylaceae; genus Annulohypoxylon; species Annulohypoxylon bovei. The sequence continues at coordinate 10,163 of MU405355.1, forward strand.
ATTATATCGTTTAAAAGAAATTAAATTTTAACCGATTAAAAAATAATATAAATGTATTAATTTTTATAAAACGTTTATATAATATGGTAACATTTATTACGTTAAATAACGGCTTCGGAAATTATTTAAGGCATATTTTAAACTTTATATTAAAAGATTAAAAAGATTTTTAAATTACGTTAAATTTCGGGTAAATTATCGTGGGGAAATATTTAATTATTAAAATTTAACATAATAAGGTATTAAATTATTATAATTAATTATAATTATTATATTTTACGGATTATATTTTAAGTTTATTTTTTAGGTATGTAAAAATAAAAAGATAATATGAACTTTTATAAAACATATAATCGGAAAGGTAAAAAATATAAAATGTATTTAAATTAATTAATTTAATTAAATAAAAATAATTTACACCGTTACCGTTTCAAAGCCATATATTTTTAATTAATATATAATATATTAAATATATTAAATTATAATTTATATTATTATCGTTTAAAGTAAAAAAATAAAATAATAAAAAATATTTTAAATATTTAAAATAATAAATGTTAATATTTAACATGGTGATTTAAACGATAAAACTAGTGTTTATAAAATGAAAATATATTAATAATATAATAATTAATGGCAATAACTTTTTAAATTTTATTATAATTTATAAATATAATTTTAAATATTAAAAATATGTAATAATTTAATTTTAATAAATATTATATAATATAAAAAAGCTTTAATAATAAAGGATATATAATTAAAATTTTAAATAATTAATAATAAAAAAATATTTCTTTTTTTAAAAAAAATCCATTTAACTTATACGTAAAAGTTAATTTTTAATAAAACTTATAACTTAAACCACCTTTTAAAGCATTTTAAAAAGCTTAACTTTAAAAAAACGGTTTATTAAAACCATTTTTAATTAATTCATTTAAATAAATTAAATCATTTCATTTATAATTTAATTAATTCATTTTTTAATTTAAATAATTTTATTTTAAAATTTAATTTCGGTTTAATTTAAATATAAACTTAAATTAATATTTTAATTAAAATTAATTTTAAATTAATTTTAAATTAATTTTACATAATTTTAATTTTAATTTTATTAATAATCATTAAAAGCCACTTAAAATTAATATATAAAGCTTTTAAATTTTAATTTAAATAACTTTATTTTTATAACGCTTAAAATCATAAAATTTATATTATTATATAACCTTTAATTAAACATTTTTAATAATATACATTTTAAAATATTATACGTTATATTTTATATATAATTAATTATTATATTATAATTATTAATATCGTTATTATAAATTAATCGCACGTAATACTTTTAAAACGTTTTAATTTTAATACCTTATATAAATATTAAAATATTTTTATTAATATTTATTTATTAATTATATAATTTAAATTATTTAATATTATTTTAAATTATTTATTAATTTATATAAAACTTTAAATTTTAAATTAAATATTAATGAAATTATTTAAATTAAAAAATAAAAATATATATAATTTAAATAAATATAATGAAATGCATATAAATTTATATAAATGGTAAAGTATTTTAAGTTAACTTATGCTTATTAATAAAGATTTTAATTAATTAAAAAAGTTAATTTATATTTAACGGGAATGTTATTAAATTAAAATAATAAAATAATAAAATTTTAATAAAAAGTAATATTAAATCCATTATATAAATGTTATAAGTTTCATTCATTATATTAAGCTTAACATTTATAATATTTTTCTTTATATATAAATCTTTATATAAACGTAAATATTTTTAATGTTTACTTTAAACGCTTTTTAATTAAACTTAAAAAAATTTAAACGTTTATATTTAATTATATACCTTTTTTTTCTCCCATTTTTCCCACTTTAATCCCTTGTTAAATTTCTTATAATTACATAATTAAATAAATCTTAAAAAACACTTTTAAATAATTTAAGTTATATCTTTTATAAATTATTATGTGGGTGGTAAATCGGGTTAAAAGTTAATGTATTTTAAAATTTTTAATAAATTAATCCCCGCGATATTTTTTATATAAGCTTTTTTACTTTATATGTAATTATTTTTTAATTTAATTTTTTATTTATATAATAATTTTTAAAACATGTAATTAACTTTATTTAAAAACGTTTTTTAAGATTTATTTAATTATTTAATTATAAGAAATTTAATAAAGAATTAAAATGGGAAAAATGGGAAAAAAAGGAGATTAAAATGAGGTGTATAAATGGATATAAAGGAAAAATAAATTAAATTAATTGAATTTTCATTAATTGTTAATACCTTTAATTATATAACGATTTATATATAATTTTAAATACTTTTTAACATCTTTTATATAATAAATAAAACCCATAACATTTATATAATAAATTTAACATTATTTTTAATAAATAATAAAAAGTTTTTTAATTTTTAAAATTTATATAAATTAAATTTTAATTATTAAAAATTTTATTTAATTATAATAAATTTTATATATAATAAAATAAATTTAAAAGAAATTATTTTATAAATATATAATTTAATAAATAAGTTTTAAATTTTAAATTAAAATAAATATTTTTATTATACCCCAATTTAAGGGGTCTTTGTGTCGTTGGTTTCAAGTGGAAAAAAAAGAATGAATTAATTAATTAATGAATTGTGGCGCAAATCCGGGGAATGTGGCTTGACTAGTTGATGTGTAGCAGCTCAATCTTTTTGGTGGGGTTTGATTGGTTAAAAACTTTAGTCGCATCTTTGATTGGGTGCATCGCTCCAAGGGACCCACTTTCAGCCCCCAGGCTAACCACCTTTTGAACCACCTTTTGAACCACCTTTTGAACCGGTTATCGTACCGGTTCGAAGGTCCGATTTGAAGGATAAGGAAAAGATAAGATATCGTACAGGGGGGCCGGGGGACGGAGCGTACGGGGAACGGAACGTACGGGGGGGCAGGGTAAGGCAGCGTACGGGGGTGGCAGCGTACGGGAAGGCAAGGTAGCGTACGGGACCGGGGCATACCGGGGGGGCAGCGTACGGGGGATTAGGGTAGTTTACGGGGCCGGGGCGTACGAAGCAAAAACCAACGGGGGGCTAGCGTAGGGTAGCGTACGGGCGTAGCAGCGTACGGGGATGGCAGCGTACGGAAGGGCAGCGTACGGGAGGGCAGCGTACGGGAGGGCAGGGTAGCTTACGGGAGGATAAGGAACGTACGGGGCCGGGGCGTACGGGGGAGGGAGCGTACGGGGGGTAACGTATGGGGGTGGCAGCGTACGGGAGGATAAGGAACGTACGGGGCTGGGGCGGGCCGGGGGGGCAGCGTACGGGGCAACAGCGTGGAAAGGGTAAAAGTAATTAGTAGCGAACGGCCGGCGGCGGGGGTTTGCGAGGGGCGCGGCAGCGGCCCGAGCAAACCCCCGCCGCTGGCTGCGAGCGTAAAAGAAGAATAAGACCGGGAATCGAACCATCGGTTTACGGTTAAACTTCGGATTTCGAAATCGGGGTGTGTGTTCCCGTCCCGACGGGGACCTCGTGTTTATTTTATAATTAATTAAACGTTGTATAAATTAATTTTTAAAAATTATAATAATTTAAATAAAAAATTAATAAATAATAATAAAAATTTAAAAAATTATTATTATAAATATGTAATTTATAAATTAAATTTTAAGTTTAAAACTTATTTTAAATATTACGTTTTATTTATATATTTTTTTTAAAATTATATTTAAAAGTAATTTTACGAATAACCATTTAAATATCGTATAATTTAATTTATTAAATCCGTTAAAAAATTAATTTTTAAATAATATAAAGTTTAATTATATAATAATTATATCCATGGCGTTATAAATTTATTTAATACTTAATTATTTTCGGAGTTAACTTGGATTTTAAGAAGTGGTTCGAATTAAACTTTAAAAGGTGGTCCGATTTAATTAATAAAGTGATTTTAATAAAATCCTTAACTTTTTAATAAGCTTTTTATTTTTAAAAAATTAAATTTTATTAAAAACCATTTTCTTATAAATAAACCACTTTAAAAGCTAAGATTTATTTTTTAATTAATTAAAAAACTTTATTTTTAAAATAATACATTTAATTAATTACCATGGACATATTAATTTATTACCGCGAAGCGATTATAAAAGTAACCGGGAAGTTTTTTTATAATAAAATAAATAAAATAAATCGAAATGTAAAAACATTAAAATTTTAAAAAAATAAAAATAACTTTATATTATAATATTAACTTTTAATTAATTAAAAATAATTAATTATATATTTATAAAAATAATAAAATCCTTTTATTATAATTAAAAACGTTAAATCATTTTTAATGTATAAAACATAAAATCACACACTTTTATTCGCTTATATATGTGATATTTTTAATTTTAACCTTTATATTTATATAAATTATATATTAATTATTTAAAATTTTTAAAGAAAATTAATAAAGTTTTAAAATATAAAATATATAATAAATGTTAATTTTTATACGTAAAAATAATATCTTTATATTAATTATAAATAACCCATTTAACTTTTCTTAAAATAACATTTTTTAAAAAGTAACATCCGTTATAACATTTATTATTATTATTAAATTATTATTTTTAACTTATTTTTTTTTATTATATTTTTTAAACCTTAATTAAATTTTAAAGCGATAACTTAAAATATAATTAACTTATTATAAGAATTTTTACGATACGTTAACTTATTAATAATTAATAATAATTAATAAATTTTAATTATTTTATAAAATATATAAATTAATATTAACATTATTAAAAATAAAATAAATTTCATTTAAAGAAACACTTTTAAAATTAATATAAACATTATTTAAAAAAATATAAACACTTTTAAAATAAATATAAACATTTTTAAAGTGGATGTAAACACTTTTAAAACAAATATAAACATTTTTAAAATAAATATAAACATCTTTAAAATAAATATAAATAACTTAAAAAGAAATATAAATATCCTTAAAATAAACGTTATTAATATTAACATTCATTTTAATAATATTAATATTTATTTAAATAATATTAATAATCGTATATAAGTTTCGTGAATATTTTTAATGAATATATATTATTACTCGTATATTAAAATATTAATTATATACCTTTTATAAGGACGTTAATTCCATTTCACGCTTAATTAATAATAATATCACATTATTAAATATTAAATTAAAACCATTTTAATCCTTATTAAATAATACGATTATTTATAATTTATTAATATTAATAAACTTTATTAAAAAATTCATTAATAAAAAGTTACATAATAAAATTATAATTAATATTAATTTTTTATTAAATTTTAAATTAAATTAAATTTTATTAACTTTAAAATTAAAAAATAAAACGGATGTTAATATAAAACAAAAAAGGCTTTTATATGTATATAAATTTATTTTTTTTATATATAACGTTTTATTTAATATTTAATTAAAATGTTAATGTATAATAATGAAAAGTAATGTATGTAATTTTAATTATTTAATATTAAATAATAAAGTTTAATTATAAAATTATAAGTTAATATATAAGATTATTAATTAACTTATAAAATAATTAATTAATTAATAAAAATAATTAATTAATTTACATATTTTAAAATTATTTACATCGTTTTATTAACTTTTATTTATTATTACATAAATTACTTTATTAAAAGATTTAATTTACCCCATTTAAAAGTTTAATTTTAAATTAATTTAAATATAAACTTAAATTAATATTTAAATTAAAATTAATTTTAAATTAATTTTAAATTTTTAACCTTAAATATTTTACTTTATTAATAATCATATTAATAAACCACATAACCATTGAAAACTAATATATATAACCTTTTAATTTAAATTTAAATAATTTTTTTATTAATACATTTAATATTATTAAATTTTCATAATTATATAACCTTTAATTAAACATTTTTAAGAATATATTTTTTAATAAATTACATGTTACTTTCACCGTAAAATAAATTATTATATTACAACTTTTAATGTTATTATAATAAACCATTCACACGTAATACTTTTAAAACGCTTTAATATTAATACCTTTTACATGTTTTAAAATATATATATTAATACTTATTTATTTATGATATAATTTAATTCATTCGATGCATTTTTAAATTATTTATTAATTAATTTAAATTATTATATTTTATAATTAATATTAATGAAGTTATTTAAGGTTTAAAATAAAAATATATATAATTTAAATACATATAATGAAATGTATATAAATTTATATAAATGGCAAAGTATTCCCATTTTTAATGCTTATTTCACACATTTTTAATTAAACTTAGAAAAATCTACGCGCCCACCCACTTATATATTTCTTATTTTAATTTTTATTTAAATTTCTTATAATTATATAATTAAATTTAAACTTTAAAACGCTTTTAATTAACATTATATATAACCTTTATAAATATATAAATAAATATTTAATAAATTAAAGTTTAAGGTAAATATATATAAAGTAAAAAAATAATTACGAAAAGTATTATAAAGTTACTTTTAATATTAATAATTAACTTTTAAATGTATTTACATAATTTTAAACCATTTAAAAGGTAATTAATAAACGTTGTATTTAAATTTATTCGAAAGTGTTTTATAAGTTTTATTAAATTATTAAATCATTAAAAATTTAATTTATAATTAAAAGGGAAAAAATGATAAAAAAAACAAGTTATATAAATAAATAAACGCGATAAATTTTTCTAAGTTTAATTAAAAGTACATAAAGTAAGCATTAAAAATACCTGCGTTTATATAAGGATTTATATGTAAAAAAACATATTTTTTAATATAATAAATGAATTTTATAACATTTATATAACGGATAAAAAGGGTGTATTTATTTATTTAAGTATTTTACATAAAATATTAAATTTAAATCTTTAAAAACATTAATTATTAATAATATATAAAAAAAAATAATTTAAATAAATTTATATAATACTTTAAAAATTTAATAATATAAAACCAAGAATCTTATAAACGTATTATAATTAATACCCTCCGTTTTATTACGTTATAATTATAACGTGAACCTTGCATTATTATTTAAGATTTTAATTTCATTTATTACTTAAATGTTAATTTCTTATAATATTTAATTTTATATAATTTTAACCGTTAATAAATATTATACTTATGAATTTTAAGTCCATTTTTACCAAGTAAATTATTAAATTTAATTAATATTTCATTAACTTTTTATTTTTTAATAATAATATTATAAAGTGGGTTATAATTAATAATAAATAATTTACTTTATAAGTTATTAACCATTTTAAAATAATTATTACTTATAAATATAAAAGTAATTTTAATTAATAATATAATTATTTTTAATTCATTTAAATTAATTAAATCCCTTTATATATCCATTTTAATATTTAACATAAATAAGTTATAATGCTTATTTAAAAAGGTAACCTTAATGTTTAAAGTAATTAAATATAATTCTTGGATTTTAAATAATTTAATAAAGTTTTAATTATTACAAAAAATAACAAGCCTTTTTATTTAAAAAATTAACGATTAAATGGTGTTAAACTTTAAAAAACTTGTAATAACTTCCGTTTAATTTTTTTATCGCGTTATAAACTTTTATTTCCAAGAACCATTTAAATATTTCTTAGTAAAATAACTTTTTAATAAAAATAATAATAATTCCATATTAAAACCAAAATCTTAAACCTTAATAAAATCCATAAAGCTTAACTTTTAAAAGGTTATTAAAAGGGTAAAAGTGGTAATATTTTATAAAATCAACATTAATAATAAGAGTTTAAATTCCAAATAAAAAAGGAAAAAAGTAAAGAATTAATAAAGTTAAGTTTATTATTTTATTTTATTTTTAAAATTAAATGTTATTATAAAATATTTCTTTAACTTATAATAAAAAGATAAAATTACTTAATAAATTTTATTCATTAAGATTTAACATTAATAATAATGGTGTTAACGAATTAAATATATAATATTTAAAATAACATGGTTTTTTTAACGACCTTGGTTATTATTTCAAAGTTAAGGTTAATTATAATAAGGAAGGAATATTATTAATGTTAAAAAAAATACCCCTTTTAAAAATAAATCATCATTTTAATTATTATCTCATAAGGAATTTCTTATCATTAATTAATAAAGTTTAAGAAATTCTTTATATAATTTAATTAAATAACTTTATAAAAGGAATAAGTTAATTCGTTTACGATAAATAATAACGAAAATTTAATACGTATTAAAACGTTAAAAATTTTTTTTCGCCTTTTAAAGCATTCCACCCTTCGTAAATATATATTTTATTATTAATTAATTATAATCATTTAATTAATATACTTATAAAAGTTAATTTTAATTTTTAAATTTTAATTTATAAATGCGATTATAAAATAACATGGCGGTTACATTTTAATAAATTACCTTTTAATTTCTTTAAAATTAAATGTAAAAAATTTTAAACCATTTTTTTAATATAAGATTTAATTTTGTATCGGGTATTTGTGATTAAGTATACCTTATATTAAAAATGTTAAGGCAAAATCATATTAAAGGTGTGTAAAAAAAAAAAGAAAAAAAAATAAAAAAAAAAGGTAAAATTAAACTTAAATTCCATTTATAACGTTTTTTTTTTATGCTTAATTTAAATTCCTTTTCTTTTGTTTTTTTATTAATAATATAAAATTAACAAAAAATCCAATTAATTTTTAACTATGTAATATCTTGGTTTAACTTGTAATTTAAATAACTTTAATAATTTTTTTTAACATTTAATTACTTGGCTTTTTTAAACCCCCTTTTAACGCTCGTATAATTTTTTTTAATGTTTTTTAAAACATTGTTTCCTGCCATATTAAGCACGCTTCTTCCAATTAATTCAAATGGAGCGGTGTTAAAAAAAAACAGCCTTTATTTATAATTAACATATATTTTATTAATAAAATAAATATAAAACATGGTTAAATTTTAGTAAAAAAAAGGTATATTAATGGGTATAAAGGTTAATTAATTTATACGTTTTATACGTTATTTTATATTAATAAAATTAAAAATAAAATATTTATATGAAAACAATAATTATAATATAATTAAATCATGATAAGTAATAAATAAATTAATAAGCGTTATATTCGATTAATTTATACATTTTATAAAGGTTTCCACGTGTATATATTTTGTTTTTTTACGTTAATTCATAATATTAATAATAGAAAAATGATAAAATAAAAGGCAATATACATAATAATCACATTAATTTTCATTAAATAAAAGATAAAAATCTTTATATAAAATAACCGTTATTTAAATACATTCCCTAAGTAACACATATATAAAATTTTCCGGATACTTCGAATAAACCATTATAAAAATAAAAAAAAAATATTATTAATATAATTATTAAATTAATTAAAAACAAAGATAATTAAAATTAATAATAAGCGTGGGTAATTTATAAAAGAAAATATTAAAATTATTTTTAAATTAAATAAAAACGGGTTAATATTTATTTTAAATAAAGCTTAATTATTAATTAACCCTTAATTAATCACTTTAATAATGTATTTAATATTAAATAAAACCGGTGAAAAAATTTATATTACTTAAAATGGCTTACCATTTTATACACCTTTATTTAATTAAATTATATTAAAATTCATGGTGGTTCATTAATTATATAAAAGCCACATAATATAAAGTATTAAAATTTATAATAATTAATTATTAATAATTTAATATAAATTATTATTATTAAATAATATAAAAATATATTTTAATATATAAATATAAAAATACATTTAATTAACATAATTCGCTTAATTATAATTAATAAATATATATAATTATAATATAATTAAAAAGATATATTTTATGATATTTCTTTTTTAAATAATATATTAAATATAATATACATTTATTTATATACATTTAACATTAAACTAAAATATAAAAATAAAAAAAAAAGAAAATAACGTAACTATTTTTATAATAAAGCAAAAAGGAGAAAAAGGGAATAAAGTTAAAAATAAAAAAGTAAATATTTTTTAAAAACTTCACCTCTTTTTTATTATATTAAAAGATCCCGCCTTAATTACCGCCAAAGGTTTTTCTTATAACACTTTTTTTAACACTTTTTTTAATATTTATTTAATAATGTTTTTTCGATTCATTAACGACTTTTTATTTACTTACATCATTATAAGTCTTTAATTATAATTAAGAAAATAATCGAACGCCACGGTATTAAATAAATATACAAGGTAATATTTTAAAGTATTAAATTTTTAATTAATAATTTTCATTAATTAAAGCATTATAAAACAAACCTTGCCGTCGATAAATAACCGGTAAAAATGCTTTACATATTCTTTATTATCTTTTAATTATATAATAAGAATTTCGTACATAATTTTAAAAAAATTATATAAAAAAATAATAAAATATTAAAAAATAATCATTACTTTGATTTCTTAAAAGTTAAAAGGAAAATAAAATCGGTCAAACTAATTAAATAATATAATCCATAAATCGGTATTTTAAAAAAAAGAAATTAAAGCATCCACATTAAATAAAAAGCTTATTAAAAGTTATTTAACATAACTTAAAAATTCATTAAATTATTTTAAAAATAATTTAAGATTTTTTTTTTTAACCCATTGTAATATATATTTCGCATGCCTTATAAATACATTAGTTTTTTTTTATAATTAACGCATTTTATCCATAAAATCGCGGAAGCGTAATATTAAAATTATTAAATAATAAATTAATTTAATTATAATTAACCACGCGTGTTTAATTATTTTTTTTTTTTTTATTTTATTTAAAATTTATTCCTTTTTAATACTTATATTAACGGTGTTAAGTATAAAAAAATCCGTTGAAAAAGTATTATAAAGTGGTGTAATTAAGTAATTATTATTTATAACATTTAATGAATAAATGCGATATAAGGTTTAAAAGGGATTAATTTTAAAAGGACTTTATAACGGGAATAAATTATTTTTTTATAAAAAACGATAATTATATATATTCAATTTTTAATTAATTAATTAAATAATAAATTATTCATTAATATAATTAATATATTATAATATTTTATAAACTTAAAGTAACATAAAAAATTAATTAATCGATAATATTTAAAAAATAAAAAAACTTAATGTAACATTGTAAAAAAGCTGTAAATTAAGTATAATATTAAAATAAGTTAATAATCTTTGTAAAAATATTTAAAAAAATGGGAACTTTTTAAAAACGAATATAATATTAACGCCATTAAAGTTAAAATTTATTAGCTTTTTAAAGTTAATTTATTTTACAACTTAATTATTAAATATTTAAAAATAAAACAACCCGAAATTTAATTAACACGTTAAACCTTAAAACGTAAGTTAAAAAAGTAAGGGAAAATTCGTTATAATTTAATACTTTACACCCCCGAACTCACAAACCTCGTCCGATATTTATTTTACTTTAAAAGATTTCATAATACCAAGATTTTAAGCTAATTATAATATTTATAAAGCGTAAAATTAACACGTACTTTTTTTATTTAAATTTAAATTAAAAACGGCATAAAAAAAAAAATTAACCCGGACGAATGATATAATATAATAATAAAATTAAAAGAATTCCTTAACAAATATATTTAAATATTAAATACTTTTAAACATATAAGATAAAACTTAATTTAAAGATGTATTTATAAGGTTTTATAAATCCTTATATTATAAATAATGGCATATAATATATATCGTTTATATTATCTTTAAATTATATAATAACGTGTTAATTTTAAATCATAAATTAAAATATAATAAATATAATTTAAAGTTCCAGGTTTTAATTATATGTGGTGTATAAATGGTTATTATAAGTTACATTTTATTAATTTCGAGATTTATGTAATTATTAATGTATATTTTTATAAGATTTTATAATATAATGTTAATAAGTTTAATTATTTTTTTATTAATGTATTATATTAATATTTTTAAATTATTATTAAATTAAAATTTTAACCTTAATATATTAAAATGAATTATAGGATTAAAACATTATTTATAACATAAATGTAATTTCAACTCGTTATGTACATAAAGCTTTTAATAATTATCATAAATTTAAATAACATTAAAACTTTTTAAATATAAAAATATCGTTTCTTAAATTTATATAAATATAAAACAAATAAAAATAATAATAAAATAAAGCAATAATAATTATAATTATTTTTAATTATCATAATACATTAAATTATAAATATTAAAATTTTTAATAATAATTTCATTTATATTAATAATTTTAACCGTTTTTTAAAAGGCTTAAAAACTTAAACGATTTTAATAATAATAAAATATTTAATTAAATAATAATATACTTCCTTTATAAAAATATAATATAATAAAAAATTGTTAAATTTATTATGGAATGGAATTAATACCAAATTAAATTTTATTTATGTTACGTAAATGTTATAATTAATTACGTTCATTTAATATAATTAAATATATTTAACCCATTAAATTTTAAAGTAAAAAATTATAAATAAAGTTTAATATAAAACTTAAAGTTATAATAATTAATTCATGTATTAAAAAAACCGTTAATTCATTACAATTTTAATAATTTTCTAACATTTAATATTAAGCAAGTTTATAAACAATAATTAATAATAAATCCAATGAAAATATAAGATTTAACATAACCATATGAAAATAATTATATAATTTTAAGAAATTATTTAAAGGATTATAAAGATGTTAATAAAAATTTAAGGTTAACATTTAACGAAATATCTTATAATGATACGAAGTGGTATTATAATCGCATATAAAAAGTTAAAAAATAAATGGAAACTATTTATAAAAAAACGGCGTTTCGTGGAAACTAATATGTAAATTAATTTAATATGGATGTTTATGTTATTTAATAACTATTTAAATATACATTTAATAACATTAAACATTACCATTAATGTACTTAATAATTATTATAAATTTTATTATTTTTTAATTTTTACAATTAATACTTTATAACTTTCCACCTTTTTATTAAAATAATTTTTTAAAACGTAATTACATTTAACTTTTCATTTAAATAATTCCACGAATATATTTTCAATTAACTTACATTAAACTTTATATTCGATTTAATTAAAGCTTTAATTAAATAAATTAAATTACATTATTATTATTATTATTTTTATTAATATATATTGTAAAATATATTCATAATTATAAAACGTTGAACGGTTGTAAGTCATTATATGTGATTAGTGAAATAATAATAAAACCATGGAATATTAAAACGAAATATGGCATATTTTAAGAATTAAAAGATGTATTAAAATGGGATTTATATAAGTGAATTCTTTTAATTAAGGGTTATTTTATAATATAAATCATGAAAAAGGTTAATATTAAATACGAAAGTTATTTAAGTTTAAATATATATCCTTTAATAAAAAATATTTAATAAGTTAATGATTTATCGATAAAATTTTTAATTAATTAAAATATAATAATTAAAATAATAAATCTTTTCTTAAAAAAAAGGTCTTTAATAATATTCCTCCGGTTTAAAATCATAATAATAATAACATTATTTAAAATCGGAATAATATATAACATTTTTTAAAAATTAAAACATATATTAATATAAAACATAAATTAAAAAGTTATTTAAATAAATGATTAAAGTTTTTAAAGTAAAAATATTTAATGTTATATCATCGATTTTATCCGTTGTAAAAAAAGGTGTTAAAAGGTACGTTTCCCCGCATATAAATCTTAATATAAACGTATATATTAATAACTTTTCTTTTAATTAAACTTAAAAAAATCCACCCGATTTTACACCTATTTATACACCTTTCTTTTTATTACATTTCTTTTTTTTTAATAAAGTTTTTTATTAAATATTTTTATAATAAAATATTTAAATAAATATCGTAAAGCAGCTTTAAATGAATTAAGTAAGTTACATTTTTTATAAATTTACATATAAATAAAAAAAAAGTTTTATCCGTTATATAAAAGATATTAAAAAGTATTTTTCCTTTATATATAAATCGTTATATAATTGAAAGTATTAATAACTTACGAAAATTCCATTAATTTAATTTACATTTCGCTTACATTTAATTATAATTCATATATTACATTTTTTTCCTTATTATTAATTAAAAATCGGATCCTTTATAATTATAAAATTAAATTTACTTTATAAAACGCTTTCGAATAAACTTGTTTATATTTATTATAAATAATTATGTGTGTGGAAAATTAAGTTAAAAGGTAAATACATATAAAGTAAAAAAACTTGCATAAAAAATATTATAAAACTATTTTAATAAAATCTTTTTAAATATACTTAACTTTTAATTTAATTTTTTACTTACATAACAATTTATAAAAAATATAATTTAGATTATTTGAAAGTGTTTTACGAGTTATATTTAATTATGTAATTATAAGAAAATTAACATGAAATTAATGGGGATAAAAGGGGATATTATAAAATAAAAAGTAAGTGATTATAAAAGCAAGTGAATTTTTTTAAGTTTAATTAAAAGTTAAGTGGGGTGAGCATTAAAGATATATACGTTTACATAAAAATTTATATGTAAAAAAAAATACCTTTTAATATAATAAATAAAACTTATAATATATATATAACATCGTTTTTTATTAATATTAAACATAATTTAAAAGTAATAATAAAATTTATAATACCTTTTTTAACTTAATAAATATATCATGAAATAAAATTATATTAATAAAAACTTTTTCGAAATAATTAATTTAAATGACGACGAAATAATTAAACCCATTTAATTAAACCCGAATTTAGGGTTTTAATTTTTAAAAACGTACGAATTAATTAAAAACTAAAATAATTTTTTTTTTTTTTCATTTTTTTTTTCAATTCACACATTATTAACGCTTTAACATTTAAATTAAAATTTAAAAGGTTTTAAAATATAAAACACTTATTAATTACCATATATAAATTAATTTTAAAACATATAATTTAAATCTTAAATAAAAAAAATATATCCATTTAATTCATTTATATTACCACCTTTTCTTTTAATTATAAATATAATTTTAAATAATATTTATATTCTTTTATAACCTAATTATAATTTATACCTTAAAAATCATTTAAAAATATTTAAATTCTTTTATTTAAAACGAATGTTATGTGGTATTTTAAGGAATATTTTTCATGTAGCGTAAACGGTTCCGAATTTTCAAAATAACTTAATTAATTTAAAAAATTAATAATTAAAAAAAAAACATTAACTTATAATAAATTTTAATAAATAAAATTAATATAATTATAAACATTTTTATTATTTTTTAATTTAATTATTTAAATATTTATTAAATAAACTTTATTAATATTATTTTATAATTAAGTAAATTATATTTAAATGGGTTATATTTAAATATAATAAATTATACTTAAATTAAGGTTTTTATTAATATATTAATAATTAATTAATTTATATTTTACTTATATTATTATGTATAATATTAATAATTATATTAATATTTTAATTTAATATCCCTTTTTATAACACCATTTTCCTTTCTTTTAAAATAATAAGTTAAATACATTTTATAATTTTAATTATTATTATTATTATTATTTTATTTAACGTTTAAACAAATAAACATAAACTTTTCTTTGTAACTTTTTTAAAGGTATAAGGTGTAATAAATTATAATATACATAAAATTAATAATCTTAATAATATTATAATGTTAAATTTTACTTAAAGGGTTTAATATTCCTTAATTAACGATTATTACTTATTAATCGTATTAAAGGTTTTCTTTACTTTAACACGTTTCACCTTTTACGAAAATAACGTTAAAGTTTAAATTAAAGATTTAATAAAATAAAAACTTAACCTTTAAAAGACCATTAAAATTAATTTTGGAATAAAGTAAATAAAAAGCATATTATATATATATACCGCATTTTATAAATACAAGGGTTTAAAACTCCTTACATAATAATATAATTATTTTTTTATTTATTAAGTTTACATCGTAATAAATTAACTTAATTTTAAGTTTTATTAATTTTATAAATTTAAATTAAATAATTAATTTAATAATTAATTCTAAGATTTTACAACTTATAATTCCCTTTTATGGGTTTTTTTATCTTATATTAAGGTTCGTTTATACCTTCTTTCGAAAGTTAAATATTAAAATAATATTAAAAATCTTTTTTACCTTGCTTTACCACATTTTACCTTTTAAAAGGATGGCCTTAAAGCTTAAACTAAGGACTTAATAAGATGGAAATTTAATCTTTAAAGGATTATTAAGGTTAATTTTAAAACAAAATAAATAAAAAGTATAATGCATATATATACCACATTCCATAAGCATAAAAAATTAAAGTTTTTTACGTAATAACATAATTATTTCTTTATTTATTAAATTTACATCGTGATAAATAATATTAATATTTTTATTTTTATTTCCTTTCCTTTATTAAATCCTTTTAATACTTATACAAAAGAAATAATCCCTTTAAATACATTTTATAAAAATTAATCTTAAAGAGGTTCGTAAAAGATGGTTATTTTTTCTTGCCCCGGCGTTAAATATATTATATTATATTTATAAAAGTTATAAAAAACTTAAAAATTATAACTTTAATTATTAACTTTAAATGCGGCAACGGTTTTTAATCGTAATAATTACTTAATATAATATTTTTATTAATTGAAAAAATTAACTTTAAATTTAAAATAATTTTCAAAAAATATTAAAAACAAGCTTATAATTTATAGTTATGTTATAAAGTAAAAAGTTAAAGTATAAAAAGCTTATTAAAAGCTTATTAATAAATAAATATATAAAATTATTAACGTTTAATTTTTTTTTAAACTTTTAAAGCCTTTAATTTATTTATATATATAAATAATAACTTATTAATAAAACGTTATTAAATAATTCCGCACATTAAACCTTAATAAAAAATATTATATAAGGATTAAAAATACCATTATTAATAACATATATATAAACGTTAATATAAAATATAAAAAACTATTAAATAAAATTAATTATAAAATATAAATTATTATATATAAAAGATTTAAATATTAAATTAATATAATTTAAAAAGCATTTACAACGTTAAATTACTTTTTATAAATTAAAATTAAATATATTTTAAAAATTTTTTTCCATTAAAAATAAAAAATCAAAGATTTTAAAACTTTAAAAAATTATTATATTAAATTTAATCCTTAATATTTAAACCTTTATAATAAATATTTCATAATTTAATTAACTTATTTTTTATAAAAAGGTATACGTTATTACTCGTTATAAATTACGGCAATTATAACAATATTTAACGTTATAAGCCTTATAACTTACAACACACCCCTGTTCATAAGTGGGTCTGCGATCATGCGAAAAGAGGAATTAACGGGTTGGCGGGTTTTCTTCACCTGGACCGGGGTGGCGTGCCAAATCACTTTCCCCAAAGTCGAGTTTCACGGGGATTCTCCGTTTCGAAGAAAAGACTGTAGTCAACCGCGAGACAGGCGAGCGGAAGACTCGGAGGTGGTTGAACGGCGATGAAACGAAGAGTGGACAGTTTGCCATGATGCCGAGCGAAAATCCTGACTATGGCGGGTTTCCTATCTGCGTTACCATACCTGCGAGGACTATGATTGCAGAATTAGAGGTCTATTCCTTGGTAGAAAACGATTACTAAAATTGCCATTCTTGAACGCAACATTTATTTTGAAATCTTGGTTAGTTGGATTTGCACTAGGTACTTATTAGACAACCGTGCAAACTTTCATAGGAAACCTTTATAAACAGACCACTCCCATACCTTCGTATCAAGCTGATGTTGATAACCGCCCAAGTATGAAGACTTAACAATACCTACCTAGGTACGAAGGCTAAGGCTAAAAGTCAGCTACGCTCTTTACCCAGTGCGTAGTCAAAAAGGAATAAGTAAACACTGTATTAGCCTTAGGCTAAGACTTAAACCTAATAGTGATCTGTCCACTATACTTTAGTGGATTTCTGTTATGGCTTAGGTAGCTTAACTACTAAAGAAAGACACGCTACACGGTGCGTACGTATTTCAATTTACACGGGTTTGGCCCTTGGCTGATGGGCGAAACTTTTGGCCTTCCAGACTTTCGTACCTAGGAGGTACCTAGTTACCTATAGTTATAGAGTTTCAGGTGTAAGGGTTTTCATCATTAGATAACTTGTGGGCGACAGTCATCTCGACGGTGAGTCGCCAGAAAATACAGTATGGGCAATAACTTTCATCCACACAAGCCCCCGAGTATCCTGCGTACCTAATCATCCCAACTACCTACACAAGACGACACTGTCCACTTGGCCACATTGTCCAGACACATTGCGTCACCCATTAATGCTAGGTAGTTATGATACTGAAATTGACTATTACATAGGTACCTAGGTACTTATATTGTATCTTAGGTATCTACTAGGTAGATGGAAGGTACCTCGATGGAAAGTGCAACTCAATGGAAAGTACAACTCAATGGAAAGTACAACTCAATGGAAAGTACAACTCAATGGAAAGTGCAACTCAATGGAAAGTGCAACTCACACCGTGAGGGGTATATATTATCTTGTTCTGACTAAAGCTCTTAGAGCTCTTTTCCTTCTAATACAACATGCATCTTTACCCACCTCTTTCTTAGGTAGGTACATTAAAAACTTTCACTATCTTTCACTCACTATCGTTGACGTCCAGAGCGCCTGAATCACCACCACGCCGCAACACGCACCGCGCATTCATTCTCTTCACCCTTTACACGGCATATTGACGACCTTCTACGAACTCCAAATCATTTTTATATTGTTTATTTTCAACAATTAAGCATTGTATCCAATCCATCGTTATCATGGCCACTCTAATGACACTGCCTACTGAGGTGCTGCATGAAATCGCGAAGGCTCATGGTGGAACCCGACGATTAATACCTCGGATTTTAAAACGTCGGGATCTCGTTAACCTATCCTACGTCAACCGCCGACTACATTTAGTCATCACTAGAGTCCTGTATGAATACAACAGGGATTTCGAAGATTTCTACGCCCTTATGTATGCCGTTAGAAATAATAACCTCCCTACTTTAGAGGTCATTTTCTCCCTGAAACTAAACCTATACTATCACGATACGAGCAATAAACCTGGATATCTCTTAGGCCAAGCCTGTGCTATAAATCAGCCGAGAGTTTTTCAGTGGTTGTTAGAACATGGTGCTGTATTCGAAAACTCGGTCATGAGTGAGCCAATTGGCCTCATGGCTTTCTCAAGCTCTTCAGTATTACATTATGCAATGACCAATAAACGCGAGAACATGGCACTATTATTACTCTCTCGTGGTGCTACCCCCTTCTTCATAGAAGACCATGAAAACTTCAATTCCGACCAAAGGACTTTTACGACAGCCCTACACTACGCCACCAAGTACAAGATGCCAGAAGTAGCGGAACATCTCGTGCGTAAAATGAGCTTTTCAGTTGATCTCAAGAACTCTAAGGGGATTACACCTTTGTTTGAGTACTTTGAGTGCATGCGCCCTGGATCGGAGTTCCTTGACCTGGGTAGCCTATCAGATTGTCCTGGAGCAGATACCAATATGCTGCAGTGGCTTATTCTTCTTGGGGCCAATATCGACTTCGAGAAGGATGGTAAACTTCCACTTACACTCGCTCTACTATCGCGTAACTATGCTCACGTAGATGTGTTGCTTGATGCCGGCGCGAGAATTCAGCCTAGCAGACCACAGCCCGGAGTACCTTACCCCATACACGCGTGGGTAAGATCTATCCGACCGCCACATACACCTGGAATGATCCACCAAAATCCAAAATCTCATCTTACGCTCAAGAGACTTGTCGAAGCTGGCGCGGACCTCGACGGAAGATACGAGCAAGGCTACACGCCGCTAGAAGAAACACTATTAATGGGCAAGCCGGAAGCAGTGTCATCACTCTTGGAGTTGGGAGCTAGTATGGGTCCGGAGACAACAAAGGGAGAGGATATCTTAGACTTTTTCATGCTCCACGCTATTAATGCCGACTTTTACGCGTACCAAAGGGCCTTGTCGCTCATCAGAGGCGGGGCCAGAATTGATACCCAACTAGCCTCTATGGGCAAGTCATTTCTAGAGGCATTGCTCGACCATTCTCCTAGAAGGAGTTTCGAATATTATCAGTTTCTAGGAAATCTGGTAGCCGTGGCAGCATCTTCGATGTCGGCCCTTGAGCACGTACACAAGGTCTTTGGTGATTATGTCAATTCCGGCACAATTTTCGACCATAAAAAGGTCGAGATCTGCAATATCCTCATTCACAATGGCGCCCTCTTGAGAGATGCTCAAGTCGCATCCAAAGTTGCTTCGGAGTGCATAGGCCTTGCTAGATCGTCTACATTATTCAATCGAGGAGCAGGCTATGTGTTCGTCAACTCCCTCCTAGGCATGACATCCGAGAGGGAATTATATCATCTCCTTACCCAAGCTTTAAGCGAACGTGTCGAATTATACGCCCACATGGTCCTGGATCATATAGGGACAAAATCCCCATACAAAACGGAAGACGAGTGGCTTCATCTGGCAGCTCAGTGGGGGAACTGTACCATCATCCATAGGCTCATGAAAGGCAAGTTAGACGTCAACGCGCCATCCAAGAAGTCCGGAAGAACACCGCTAGCAGAAGCCATGGGATATCGCGGCTTGAACAACGGCCACTACAACTCACTTGCCGCCTATGCGCTATTAGATTATGGCGCCAACCCTTTCTTATTCAAAACGGAACCTATCTGCACCCGCGAGGACACTAGGGAATTCTGGGATAGGCCGGGGATATCAGCTTTCGAGTACGCGATACACCGGGGCTCACTCGAATTGATTAAGAGGATGTGGAATAATGCATCACCTGAAACTCGACCCAATCTTAAGGCATTCACTTCATGTACCTCTGGCTAGAGTCCTGAGGTTGATGAGTGGCTGTTACAGACAACGCGTGGTCATGAGTGAGGCGAGTGCGTCAAGGAAAAGTGCAGGAAGTTTGAGGAATTAAAGGAGACAGGGGGCACAGGAGAGACCAAGATGAAAAATGCGAAAAGGGGTATGAGAATAAGAAGGGATATTCGGTCTTGAATTGCTGGTTAAACTTGTGCAACGCTTTCCACAGGTAGCTGAATAAATGGGTCTGAATCAACGCGATGTGACGCCTGTTCGTAGTGATTAGTGTGACTTCCTATGCCCCATAGTAGCCGTTCGTTTGATTGGTATTGACGCAGCATTCTAGCACGCTATTGTCTTTTAACTAGGTAGAAGAGAAATGTATGCAATAAATGGTATCTATCGTAAAGTCAACGTTAAATATCCGAATAACAAGGCTCGCATTCTCTACCCCCTGCCACTCTCTATGTTGTGTGTCGTGGACCCGTGTCATGCAAAGCATCGCTCTACTTTCCCCAAGCCTCCTTGTTCCCGCGAGACGCGACCGCTGGCACCTCTGAATGTGGTATTTATGCCGAGAAAGGGAAACCAGGGGAAGTGCCACCACCTATGACGGCCATGTATAATCACCTTAGTCACCAAAATTGACCTCCCCTATTCCCACTCCCCTACGCGAATTTAACCTCGTTGAATAGTCCCGCCCGAACCTGTACCAAACTTGCCAACTCTAATACGAACTGCTGGTAGACGATAACGTTGGTGAGAATGTGCGAGACCGAAGCCGTCTTGACTTCAGCTGGTGTTTCGGGAGGCGTCGGGACGATAGATGGGTCTACAATTTCGCTTTCGTCATGATCCTGCTCTTCTGCAATATCTACCTTCCCTTCGTCATCGTTGCTCTCTTCCTCTCCGATACCTGCCGGGTTATTGACCTTCTTCCGATCAAAGTCTAACGGGATCGGTTCAATCTTCGGTGTTGGCAAAGTGATTTGTCGAGCAAGTATTCCTTGATCTACTGCTGCAAATGCGGCGGCTTGGCTAGCTACTGGGTTATCAATATCGGAATGGTGACTCCCGGGTGAAAATGACCGCGATAACCCGCTCTTGGTTGGGCTTTCATAATTCAAAGGAAATTCCTTCGGCGGAGCAGGCGTTGATTTGGGAGTAGGTGATGTAAAACCGTATCCCGCCGATGTTCCTGATCCTGTACTCGACCCTCGGAGTGAATCCTTCCGCCCACGCGGACTGCCTGACCGGCTTGGAGTCCCAAGCTCGGACAGTATCCTCTGTGCGAAACCCTCAAGCGCGCTAGGCCGCGCTGGCGATTCTCCACGAGAACCGTCTTGGCTTGCTTGGTCAGTCGCGACCGAACTTGGCCGATGGGGTTGTGGATTTATCACAACCGCATCAGCTGTTTGGAATGCTTCCCGGCGTTGTTGCATAAGTTCGTCAAATCTAGGGACCGAGCTCCGGAAGTAATCAACCTGGTCAGCAAGAGATTCCAAAACGGTCAGCATACGAGGCAGGGTTGATGCCTTCCATATTGGTCGGCGACGACATTTCATAATCGCCGCTAACTTTTCAAATTCCGCAAATAATGGAGATTCAGGGTCCGGAGGTGGAGAGACAGGCTCATCTGCGTCATCGTATGAATATTTCTTGGGGTGACGCAGAAACCATCCTTCTACGGATATGTACCCGCACACTGATAAGTCAATGATAGTCTCTGTAGCCGACAGGTTCATCTCCACAGGATTAATGAAGAATGTCTCGAAGATATCTAGGATACTGTTCAACAGAGGATCTTCCACACTTAGTGTGTGTGGTGGGACATCTCGAGGTGCTCCAGGTAGACTATCGGGAATCGCCGGTAGCTTGTGATTATTTGTTGACAGTTTCGGCGCCACAAGCTTGAGAGAACACGGGTGACCTTCCACGCGCGTCATGCTATCTTTTAAGATATTGTCGTACATGTCGTCAAAATTGTCTTGTCCGCCAACAGTCCCAGCCAAAGTAGTGAGAAATTCAACTTCTTGTTGGTGAGCACCTGCAGTCCTACGTGAAATATTCATGTCAATCCTTTCAGTACGGAGAAGGGTTGTGGTCGCATATCGGTGATGCCGCTTAAGGATCGCCGCCACAAGCTGAAGCGTCACGCAGACAGTCTGCTGGTTCCGAGATTTAAGGCATGAACGGATTAAATCGACTAGATTAAAGAGCAAGGGCGTATAACTGGTTTCAACTTTAGTAGCCATCATAGTCGCTAGGTCCATAGACTTTCGCTTGCGCGCGGCGCTGACAGACGGCTCGGCCTCAGATAGAGCCGAAGAGTGTGTATCGGGGAGAGCTAGAAGGTAATGGAGAATGAGATTAATCATGTCAGGGTGGTCCAAAGTTTCCAATATGCGTCGTAGGTAAGTTAAGACAGCCACTGACGAGCCTCCATCGACATCGGAAGATTCTAAAAGGGAGGGGTATCTTTTGAGAGTTAGCTTTCAGACTTTCATGATCTTACAGTGTTAGGCTCAGTACTCACAATAATTGCTGCAAGAAAATGACCTGAAAGTGCTCGAGCAAAGTTGACTTGACTTCCACTGATCTACAATGGTTAAGAACATCCTGCCAGAACAGCATGTGGGATAGAAATGTCTCCAAATGTAGTTGAAAGTCCGGGCTGCAAGAACTAACAATCTCAAAAGTCGACGTCGGGTGCTGATAATCAGACAAGGCGAGAATTGGAGGTAGATTTTCTGGTGGGTGGTCGATAACAAGCTTTCGACTGAGCTGGCTATACAAGGCGCCGAGTCCAGTAGCCATCAGAGTCGAAAGATCGCTTTCCACAATCCATTGTTCGAGAGCGACAGAAGAGGAGGCGGCCTCGATGATATACAGCAAACCAGTCCGGGCAAAGTCACCGATTTTCCCCTCACTATGTATATAGTCCATCAATAGATAGAAAAGAGGGAAGTCTTGCTTCTGAGTTCTTCCAGCAAACTTCTCCCTTTGGTCTTTGGTCTTCTCTTCGTTTCCATGGCTCTCGGGATGGGATTTGAACCAGGTAGAGAGAATGTGTGGCTCAAGTCGAATCTTGGTAGTGATATTGAATGCTAACTCGACAACCTTGACTTCGGTATCGGGTCCTAGTCGAATACTGTTTGCTCCGGTGATACGAACAAGAAGATTAGTCAAGCTCGCCGAGAACGCGTCACTCTCCACGAAAGCTTCCTCCTCGCTCTCGATAAGTGTAGCATAAAATAGAACGGCTTCCTTGATGATCCACTCGTTATATGATGTTGTGGCTATCTTGGCGATTGGGACATAGATCTGTTTCGTGGAACAGAAGGATATACACGGATGAGGTAAGGGTCGTCGAGACTCATCAGTGAGGATATTGGTGAGCCCCTGAAGGCGGATTTCGATGTTTTCGGCAGCATCTTCGTCTCGAGCAAGATTTGAACAGTTTCGCCATATATGCTAGTTGATTCGATTAGTTTAAAACATGTCAAAGATAGAAGTAATAGTCAGACTCACCAATAGTTGGCCATATTCTTTCTCGAAGCGTTGCCGGCGTCTTATAGGATCTCGTGCAGCATCCTTGCTGGAGCTTCCCGAAGACAGCCGGGTGTTAGCTATGAGGCGCGACCACTACAAACAGCTACGATTAGTATTCTAGACCGCTAAATAGAAGAGTATTCTTGGGGAAGCTTGGAACTAACAAAGTCCATGGCGTCTGGAGAGACATTATCTTCAAATGTTTATTAGGAGAAATTACAAGTATCAAGTACAACGTTAGAAGTATTAACCACTTGAACTTTAAGTTTCTTGATCTCCAGTCGCGCCTGCATTAACGACCCTCTAAATCCGAGGCCTGAGATGTTTCTTGATGATTAGGCGTCCGGGGTATCCTTGTATCTAGATTGTAACATTAGGTAATCGTGTGACAGGCCACAAGGTGAGGCTAGTGTCTGTGGCTCAAACTTGGCTAACTTGGGTCCACCACCCTTTACCGAAATCGTCATTGGAGTGGATCCGGGATGATCTGCTTCCTTAACAAGCCACCGTTGACACCGTTGAGGCTGAGGTTATGACCCGGCCCCCATTCTATTTGGGGCTGGTCCTTTTTTTCACCGACGTTATCATTTTCCACCGAGTCCCGCAAGATCTTGTCTCAAGTTTCCGAATCCACCATCCGTGTCAATCCGAATCACTACCAATTCATTCCAATATCAAGGCCTCTTATCTTTTCATTTCCATAATGCACAGTCTACTAATAGGAACTCTTCTTCATCGGCGGCTAACTGCAGTATGCATATGCATGGAACCTTGAACTCTTAAGAAACGATAGGAGATTCGGACCCGGAAAGATTGCTGGAATAGCTAAAGTAGCAGAGGCTAAGCATCTAGGTAAAGCTCTAGGCTCTCAAGCAAGTCGCAATGAGATGTCCTCCCGATGCTTTGCAGGGACCATTCACATGGCAAACATGCAAGGTTACCTGCATAAGTCTACATCTTTATTCTACATGAAGCTTGTGGTTCGTCTGCTGTTTTACCGGACTGATCCCCTATGGACTACTGTTATGAATCCTTGATGGAATGATTGGGGCTGAGTGATTATCGCCTGACGAATCATCGCTCAAAGCAGCCATCTTTCATGATCGGTATTCTGTAAACGGCAAGGCATACCCGCTGAGAAACACACCAGCTTCGATAGCTTCCATTGGACTGGATCATCTCGGGATGGACGTTGTAGGTTATTGGTGATGGGCTGATTCTGCTGTAACCTGTAACACACATTTAACAAAAATACGATGGCCTCTCACCATTTCCCCTTTGTCTGTCCGACTCTCGAGTCTAAGTTCTCGATCTGCTTTCTTACGTTTTGTGCTTCGTGCTTCGTGTCCCGATTCATAGTCTCCAAGAGCTCCCGCGCTACTGCCAATCGATGAGATCACCTATTGGCCTCTCGGTAGCATTCCTGGCTATCCAACATACACCTACATGCAAGATATAGGTGTGGTAGTGAGTCACCATGGGGTTTTTCGGTCGATCCAAGAAGAAACCATCGCCAGATGGCCCGCCATTCAAGATCGACCAGTTTGAGTCGTCCGCTCCAACACGATCACAAGTACCACCACCGCAATGGCATCCTCACGATCGACCATATCAAACTCCCGCTCCCGGCCAACCTGCTGGTTTTCTCCCACCACCGCCGCTGCCGGCACCACCTGGCTGGAACATCGCTCTGCCTCCTGGATCCGTTCCACCTCCTCAGTACCATGATCAACGACTATACCCGCCTATTGTCGTAAATCAACATTACTATCTAGGTCCACCGGCTCCTCCTCCACCACCGTATCCTCATAGCAACGGGGCTTGTGCCGTGAGCAGACTCAAGCTTGGCTCGGCCGTGAACATAGCAAGTGAAATGATACCAGGAAATCTTGGCCACCAAATATTCAATGATGGCCTTCCGAGATGGCATGCTTGCGGCACACAACTACTTAACCAGAGTGCCGCAATGTATGACCAAATATGTAGCAGCTTCAATGATGTAATGACATTAATCGACCGGGATAAGTATATCGGGAACGAGAATGACTTGTTCATGTATCAGTCCAATCCCATACCACCTCCCCCCAGTGAGCCATCACAACAAATCGTCCTACATAAAGAGTCCTCGAAGAAGAGCCACAAGAAGGAAGCATCAAAGGAAACCTCGAAAGCGCAAACGAGCGCATTAGCTTCATCGCTTGCTTCACGGGGTTACTTCGCCAAGGTAGAATTATATGCGAACTCGAAGCTACCCCCAAATCTACCTCCCCTTCGTTTGTATGTAGTCGCGTATAACCTCTAAATTCACAGCACTGATACTCGCTAGATACATCCCAACCTACCCCCTCATTTGTCTCGCAGCGAAGTACTCCGAAAGGGTATATGAGAATCCGCGAGGTGCAGAACGAGATGCCCATGTTGATGCCGATTGGAGAACTGGGACTAAAGCCATGCGCATCAAGTCTGTTCCTATGGATCACATGGACACGATAGTCTTCGCTGTTCGCGGAACAGCGACGTTCATGGACTGGTCGGTGAACCTAAACACAGCACCAACAGCGCCTACCGGCTTCCTAGTGAGTATAAACATGCCTAGGGTTTTTGACCCAGTACATCTAACGAAGTTTAGGACGACCCCAACAATTTTTGCCACGCAGGATTTCTATCGGTAGCACGAAAGATGATATCACCGGTAGCAGCCAGACTTCGCCATCTTTTAGAAGAAGATCCTCGACGATGTTCATATTCACTTCTCATCACCGGCCACTCAGCTGGCGGTGCTGTCGCGTCGCTTCTCTATGCTCATATGCTATCCACATCCAAAGCTGCGTCCTCGGAACTCAACATTCTAACGGGTTGCTTTAAGAGAGTGCACTGTATCACATTTGGGACGCCCCCCGTCTCTCTCTACCCTCTGCGGAAACCTTCCAGTTCCGAGTTCAAGAAGTTTATATTCTTGACATTCATCAACGAAGGGGACCCGGTCGCAAGAGCTGACAAGGCTTATGTGAAAAGTCTTCTTGAACTCTTCGCTGCTCCAGCACCGACAGAAGAATCCAAGGGGTCAAGCAAACATCTTCCACCTCCGAAAAGCTCATCTTCAAAACATAGCAAGCGTCATGGCAATAACTCCAGTGCATCTCTTACATCCAAGGCATCGAAGACATCTGTGAAGTCCAGTCGCTCTTCGTCTCATTCATCTTCAAAGTCGAGCAAATCAAAACCTACGGGTCCGATATGGAAAGTCCCTCCGAGCACCCTAAGCAATGCCGGTCAAATCGTCGTTCTAAGATCGGGCGACTCAAACTCAAAACCCAAACGAGCGAAAACCGTCGAGGAAAGACTAGGCGAGGGGGTCATTGCCCAGGTAGCTACCGATGAACAGCTACGGGGTCTTATTTGGGGCGATCCCGTCTGCCATGTTATGAAGTTGTATATTGGCCGAGTCGAGCGACTTGCGGTTGAGGCCGTCACCGCGAGAGGACATTAGAATTCTATGAGGAAGCATGGATATATCACGCCAACTTTTGCATTTGGATATAGGAAAACTCAATCTGATACGACGTTATGATGGACCACGATTTTTTTTTTACAATTGCTTCGGCGTTGGGGCACGATACCACATTGGAGGGAATTTTGATTCTCGGTAGAAGCGGAGAGGGGCCATTTCAATATTGGGTTGATTCCAATCACGCTACACAGATCAGGCAATATTCAACGTACAGCACTCTGGGAGCGCTAAGGCTATTTGAAAACATGATGGCGGTTGGGCGATTAAGGAAGCTACTTGAACTACGCCACTCACGGAGAAACTGGATGTTATCGGCATTAGAATGGAAGTGTGACGACTGAATATGGGATCAAGACGAAGTCTATTTGACATGGTGAAATATCATTTGAAAGGGACAAGGATTGGATTCACAAGGGACAAGATATAAGAGTTAAGGAGCGACTGAAGTTGGATTTACTAAATCATGGAAAGCAGGCTAGACAATACAATTTGGCACTCTCTCCAACATTACAGCCCCACATATCTCATTTCCCCTAATGCTATGCACCGATTATGCAGGTCGTATTGGAACGAGGCTGGCATTTACAACACGCTGCCAAGGGCAACGCAAGGGAGACCGAGGTTGACAAGGCCCTCCTGTCCAAGGTATTAGTATATGTGTGATGGTGGAAGTAGTTCGGGGATTGATAGCTTACCTGGTCCATACCGGAGTGCTGGCAGCAAGCGGGGGTCTGCTTGCACTGGCTGTTGAGCAAGTCGGAAAGACCAATGACTGTATACGTTGTTAGCGGTTGGAGAGTATAGGATAAGATGCATTGTAGGAGACTTACCAGCAGCAACGTTCAACTTGGAGCAGCCTTCGAAAAGACCGAGCTCACCGTTCTCAAGACCACCCTCGAGGAGACCGGCAAGGAGACCGCTGGCCTCGTTGATGGAGTCGCCAGACTGGTCGACCTTGTCACAGCAGCTTAGGTCGAGGTCGTTTCCACAGCTGTCTCCGGCCTGACCGACAGTCACATCACCGGGAACGGGAGGAATGCGGCTAGGGGTCAAGCCGCCGAGCTGAGGGGCGGCGAGAGCGCCGAGGGCGAAGGTGAGAGCGGTGACGATGGTGAACTGCATTTTGAATAGTTGGTTGGTTTTAAAACGAATAATAAACGAGTGAATTGTTTGCTAAAGCGAGCGTTGGATGAGATGATGTAAACGAGTGTGTGTTGTGAGAGAGTGCTCAGGTTTTTTTGTGGTTTTAGTGCTGATGATGGAGAAAGAGAATTGATTGAGAGGTCGTCGACCAGACTTATATATCGAAAATCAGTCGACGTGTTCCCTATATTCCGGGCTCTTTTCTTTTCTGTCCTGAGACGCCGTCGTGCAGTTAAACGCCAATAGTCGTCATTCTTTCACCCTATAGAGGAATGGTCTCCTATGATGATCGGCGAGTATTCGACGCCCTTGAGAATGGCTTGTCTTATACCGACAGCGCTACTGCGCGCCACTTGGGAGATTGCCCACCGCTTCCCCCAACACGAGCCTGTCTCGCGCAGCAAATTTTCAACTATTGCCATGAGCCTCAAGAGTCCTCGGCGGTCAATGAACTGCAATTGAAAGTCAGCCCGATGTCAAATGAGGAGTGGTGGAAATTGGAAGTGCCCGCTTCCGAGGACATGGCCGCGGTATTTTCTTGCACGCTATTGCGGACTCGAACATCTTAGATTGATTTGAAGTCCGGTCCCATTATGTGTATGTTAACAGTAGTTCAAGCCGGATCTCAAGTTGCTTCCAAGCATTTTGCTTAGTCTTGGCATCTCTACTGTTGGTCCTCGGTGACCAATAGGCAATTTCCCCTGAGATCCAAGATCTGAATTAGTTGTTGTTGCACAACGCGTGCGGCACGCGGCCTAGCAGCTATCACGCGAGTCCCTTTAGTAAGGTGAGATTCACGAGGGATAAAAGCGATAGCCCTTCTATTCTTCTATTTCATCCCTCTGAACCCAAATTCCTGTTCTTTATGAACAATCATTCTCCCCCCATTCTCTCCCTATCTACCTCAATTAGCAACCCGATGAATAGGTACATTTCAATCACGATTCCGAACCCACCTGAACGACTCCATCTCATAACACAGGCCTACAGAACTAGCATATTATTGCACTGCAGAGCCTGTGTAAACGGTAGCTTCCGAGTTGCCCCGAATCTACGAGGTTTACGCCAGCCTTCCGAGACCAGCCAAGCAGAGACTCGGCCGTTACCCAGGTAGCGTGCCACCCTGGGCGAAATCGCATCAAAAGATTTAGAAGAGTAGGCAATATTGGTTCGATCGCATACTATTGAAGAGTCCTTGTTTATTAGTGTATTGAGTAGCCTCTGGAATCTTTTATTCAACTCCTACCTAGTTGAAGTTTCCGTCGGTTAAGATATGGTCCGGACACAGAATTTCTTACTAGAGACGAGGTAACGTAAAACCACGTCCCGCTGACTGATCGCCTAGCCGCTCCCCTAGGTCAGTCTTACCATCGTGAGATGCATCTTCCCCTCCATAACCCAACATAATCTGCCACTGCAGTGATTGTCTGCAATAAATGACACCCCGCAATGGTGAAGTGCCGGCTCCCGCCTTTTAGACATCCTAATATCCTAACCTGTGCCTTGGTAGGCACGCAGCCGCGGCTATGCATACGCCATTAAGTAGATGGCCGTGCCTAAGCGGCTCATAGATGATGACATCTATTTCACACTGAGGCTAGTTTGCCGATCTCCAAACCACATGGCATGTCGCGCCTCACAGCCGCCATGCTTCAAGCACGAGGCACTGCGGCTAGAAAGCTTTCCGCAGGGCACAATCTCACAGAACAGATGTTAAACCGCCCGAGTAAAAAGTAATTCTATAGTGTGCGAACTGATACGTAACACTAAAGTCTGTGTCAAAGTCGTACTACCTAGTAGGTCGTATCTTGAGCACCATCACTCAAGTCTCCTCATCCGTCATATGATGTCTCACCCCCTACAAAAATTCCATCTGCTATCAATTATACCTAGGTGTGAGAGAGACAATTTGAGGCGAATTGATCGCTTCTTGGATCAACCTTGATATTTAGTTAGGTAGTTGTGACCAATCCAAAAAACATCATATCAACTAACACAAAACCTGATCCCAGGGTCTCGGCCCATTAGAAGGTGTTGACCCGCAACTATACCCGCGAGTTAGTCTTATGTATCCAACCAGATACGAACAAGTATTAGGCTCCGGGTATAGAGACTAATTTACGGATCGGATCGGAGTATTCTATGTCTGAAGGGTAAATCTACGGTAGACGACATCCGTTCCTCCCGTGACCTTGAATTTGTATCAGTATCCTTCATTACGAATTCTCGCATAAACACAAGTAATTTCTCACCGGATTCATATATGTCTAAAATAAAAAACTATAATTTATATAATCTTCGAAAGGAATATATAAATTCAACGTCTTATTGAACACTCCAATACTGTATTATTCGTAGCATATGTCCCCACTCAGGCAATTTGATAGCCCACCATGTATCACGGTTCCCGTACCCCGTCGGACGGCATCGGGAACCTGCATATTCAGCAGCTGCAAGGCACTTAAAATTACGACCAAAGTAGCTATCCATCTGCTTTCGGGTCAGCCTATCGAAGGAAATGTGTAACGGTAGGTATTTTTGGTATGACTCATAGCAATGATGATATTCTTCCAAACAACATCATACCTACAGTTATCGCAATTAAGCTGAACTTCGAGTACAGTAACTCTGCGTAAGCTTGGTAGTGCAAAGGATTTTTGCATTTTTCTCGGCTCCAAGTCCTATGTCGAAAGCAACAGTAGGTAGGTAGGTATATGCCAGGGGTTAGTATATGACTTCATGTTGTGTTAAGTAAGACTCTGTCCTTGGTACTGGAAGCGAGGTCGTTTGCTGATAGAGGCAGGGGAACTGGATCGATGGACCCAGACGATCTCAAGCAAACCATTTTGGTATGAACCAATCAAGGCCGAGCCGTTCGTTTGCTGGTATTAATTGCAATATTGCGTATAGCCCCATGGGCGACTTAAAAGTAGGTAGTCAACCGTTAAAATCGACAACTAGCTGAGCCGCGTTACACACTGCAAGTGAATCTCAAGTATAGTCCCCCCGGTACTGGGGAACAACGAATAACCCTGTGTCTTTTATCAGGAAACGTGCGTATGAGACACAGGGTTGATGAAAATCGACCAATGGTCTAATGAGAACGACATCACGGCCTTGGTGTTTGGAAGATTCTGTCTTAGAATCATGATTACTTTTGCTTAATTTTTTGAGCTTTGCGTTACTATAGCTAACAGCTACCCACTCTACCTAACTTGAAATTATCTGCAAGTTCAGACAGTCATTCTATGAATCTCCCAATTCCATCGGGATGCCGCATGGATCTAAGGTCGTCCAGGCGTATACGGGCATAGACCCACACAACCTTCCTTGGGATGGTATATTTCATGCTGTCATAATATGTCAATAGTGATATGTATTTGCAAACGAAGTTATGTAGTATGAAATAGAAGGATATGGAGGTCTGTATATAAAGAGTGGAAACGAGAAGTTTCCAAATCCTTTTTCTCGACAACATTTGCCTACCTACCTGAGGCATACACACTCGTTTATTCCCAATACCTTGACATGCTCATAATGCGTCCTTCTACTAGCTTGGCCTTCATAGGTCTAGGGTATGGCACTTGACCTAGATATTAACAACTTTATGCTAACAGGATTAGCTCTACTCATGTCCATGGCCTTACTCAACAACCAGAAACGTTTACCGTGACGACCACAGTGACGGCTTGCGGTGGTAGTTGCGCATCCACTGTGACGGTCTATAATGGCTGCTCTACTGGACCACAGACGACACTTTCTGGCTACTCAACCACCACATTAGGATCTTCGTCAACAGCTGCCTTTGGATCATCTGCTTCAACTCATTCCTCTCTTACATCGTCGACTCTCCCTACCGAAACTGATACTATTGTGGTCCTAACATCAAGTTCCACTATCACTATCAGGGAGTCATTGACTGTAACAAGCATCCCCTATAGCTCTTCTACCTTGGCACACACTTCCACCACCCCTATTACCAGTCTTCCGGTGCCAACTCCCTCGTCTAGCATTGGAACAGTCATAATCTCGACTGTGGATACCCCACCAGCAGTTTCGAGCAGCACATGGTAAGTACCTACCTAGGAATTTCATACATTAAACCTTTTCAATTTTGTAATCATATACTAATAGTGTGTATAGCACCGACGAATCCTCGACTGGAACTAGTTCGTTCACTGGATATAATTTAACTTCGTCAACACAGTCGCACACTGGCACAACGGGACCTTCTACTATTACCTCCACCATCACGGCTACTATTCCGAAGAGCACTCCAGGCAGTTCAACCGATACCGAAACATACGGCAGTTCCGGTACGGATGCATACGGCACAACTACCTCCAGCCAGAGCCATCCTGTTCCAACTCTGTCTAGCACAGGCTCATCAACCATCTATTCGAACTCTACTGCTAGCACTTGGACTTGGTCTAATACCTACTCGGCTTCTTCATATTCGACGTTGAGCACCGGAACTACCGTAACAGGTACCAACCCCTGGCCAATCACGTTGTCCTCACCAAGCGGATCTGCTAGTACCGAGACAACCGTCTCCACATATAACAGCTCATCTAGCTCTACCGGAACAGAGACATTTCCAACGATTCATTCGAGTACTAGTTCCTTCGGCGGGTGGAGCACCACTGTTACTATAGACGTATCGAGTAGTTGGCCAACCTCGGAGACTATTCAATTCAGTACCGCGAGCCCTAGCTATGGATCAGTCTCGTCGTCGACATATGGCGTGTCTACTCTAACCTCCACGGTTACGGCTTCCATTCCTTCTACTTTTGGCAGCTCCGGGACTTCTCCAGAGACTGGAACTTCTCCCATCTCATCAAGCACGCTTAGTACCGAGTCATACTCGTCGTCCGGCCCAGAGGGTAGCACAAGCACCTCGAGCACACCCTCCCATAGCTACTCCGGACCGACTGGCACTACTTCCTCTACGATCTCTACTGCTACTTATAGTACGCTCTCCACAGCAACATCACCAAGTGCTTCCGCTTCTATAACTTGCGTACACCAAGCAGGCGGCTACAGCTATGTCTGCGAAAGCGTGCCAGCGCCATCGTCGTCTTCGACTTCGACCTATAGCGCCAACACCAGCTCAAGTAGCACTTACTCGCCAATCGCAACTCCCACCACTTGGTCGGTGCACTTCACCAGCACGTCCACCGTGACGGTCAACGCTCCTAGCACTATCCCCGTTTCCTCCGCCGGGGGCACGGACGCCGTTACCGGTAGCAGCAGCACATCGTCCTCGGCGGACGAGTACCCAACCCTGCCGCCTCCAGGAGCCAGCACCGCGACCTACACGACCGGAAGCGCGGATGCCGTGACCGGCAGTTCGTATTCGACGCGCAGCTCTGAGACATACCCCGCCTTCTCGTCCACCTCCGCTTCTGGCTACCCGACCAGCATACCAGGCCCTAGCACCAGCACACTGACGCTGCCTCCCCCGGCGTCGACGTCTGTCTACACTTCCACCGCGGGCGGCTCCGATGCCGTGACTGCGCCGTCGTCTACATCTACATCATCATCGCCTTCATTCACGACGACGTGTATTGCCGGAGGCTACGGCCGCTCAGCCATCTGCTACACGATCGAGCCCGAGATCGCGACTAGCGTAGCCTCTTCCGCGGCCGCAGCGACGGCCCCATCCGTCCCCACCACGCTGGTCACTTACCCGCAGTCTACGTCTACGCCTAGCTCGACGGGCGCCGGGTACCCCACCGCGAAGCCGGAGAAGTTTGGGGACGGCGAGGACAAGCATCACGACGCTTCCCATTTCAAGGGCGGGCATGATGATGACCATAGCGCCGACTGGACGTGGTGGGGCGGCGGTCACAAGACGCGTCGTCGGGAGGGCGAGGGCGAGGGTAAGGTCGTGGAGCGCTTGCGCCGGAGCTGGAGAATGGTCTAACGGTACCTACCTGGGTACCTAATGAGATCAAATGAACCGTCCCCCTCTCCTTTCCTCACCAGCACAGCACGTCACGTAGACTAATGGCGGAGGAGGGGAAAGGAGGGTCGTACAAAAGGGAGGGGTTGGATGTATACTTCGCTTCTTGCCACTCATTCATTCCGTTGAACTTGGAACTATTTTCATTTCTCGGGCTTTTTCTTTTTTCTTTTTGCTTTTTCTGTGGAGATACACAACGCGTCCTAAGTCGCGATGCTAGAAAAGAGGATTTGGATCTGGTAGAGATGAGTTTTAAGATAATGTTCGTGTCACGAAATCTATTGGCTCTCTTACTTAGTATTATTACCTACCTACCCACCGACGGGTATGAGCTGCTGCATGTCGATGTAAATGTAAATGTGAATGTGAAGGGTGCCTAAATTTTGGCATGGCTGACCGGCATGGGAAGCTGCGTGTTTTTTTCTTCCCCGGCTATGATAGCCGCTCGAGAGTCCGATAGGCGACAATCGATGATGGTAGGATGCCTTGTTTGTTCGCCACTCCCAAACTACTTTGCCCATACGGAGCTATTTGCTTATCATACCTTTACTCGAATGGGATAGGCAGGACGTTACATAAGAATAATGAATCTCATCCTTCGTCTGCTAAATGAGTTGGAGACACCGCATATTTTTCGACCCGGCTGAAGATTCCAACCCAACACCAACTTAGCAACCGAAAGATCCCGTGAAAAGCGAGTTATGAAAATATACCGCACTCTACTCCGAGCAGAATGGAGTCAGATTAAGTGCCCCATGTGCTAATGCTACTGTATGGGACTGTGTATAGAACTATCCCCTACTTTCCCATATAGGTAACTAACACGTGCTATAACCAGCTGTGCGGGGCGGCTGTGTAACGCAGGGGATAATTCTGCACACAGTCCCATACAGTAGCATTAGCACATGGGGCACTTAATCTGACTCCATTCTTCCGAGTTGGCTATAGCGGAATACGTAAGTGCTAGCTATGCTTGACCCATTATGTTTAGCATAATTATCTCGGATGTGCGATAGTGGATGAAACCGTGACCCAAATATCTTCCCGAATAAACTCTCACATTCAAAGAGGATTTCGCATCAGGTTGTTTCGTGTTTTAGTTGTTGTTGGGATTGGAAGGGATTGGATCATTGAAAGTCTTCGTTGGAGTCGAATCGCCCAGAAACGCCCCCCTGGCATTTGACCCACATTTAACTTGAAGAGGTTAGGCTCTTATCGCGCTACCATGCACGTATGTATTGATGTACCTGCCTAGCTTCAAAAATGTAAATTGCGGCTGCTCCGGAAATTCGTGGCTGATTGTCCGTTTGCTGTTGCCCGTTGCCCGTTGCCCGTTGCCCGTTGCCCGTTGCTCGTTGCCTATTGCCTTATCGATTTCTTATTCCTGAAGCTGATGATGAAGTCTCGGACTGTTCTGCGACCTCAAATCCGTACTCCATTCATAATCCACACCTCCTTACACTTTTCATAATCCACACCTCCTTACACTTTTCACTTGGAGATACGAAAAAGTAAGACACAGCCTCAGCTCTGACATTGTTATACAATCCCTATTCTTCTCACTTGTCCCCCCACTCCCGATTTCTTTATCTTTGTTCCTTATTCCTTCATTAAATCTAACCTACGTATTACATACATTATACGCGTACATTATCGTTATTTCCCTTTTTCTTCTTACGTCGTACCTTTCAGCCTTGGCGACACTTACCTTTTCGGGAACATTCTCAGAGTTACAATGCGGCTAGTGGGTAGTGCGGAGACAAGTGTGAGCAGGGGTTTATAATTGGATGAGCGGGAAGACAAGGATCTCTTGAGCTCGACATTGTGTGGAGGATTTTTTTTCTCTTCAGATTTTGTATGGGAGCTCTATGAGTGGATAGAGTTGGTACAAAATGGACTTGTCACGGAACAACCTCTGCTTCTATTATCCCATCGTGAAAGTGCGAAGGGGCGAAAGTAGAAAGAAAGTGGAAGTGGATATGGAAGTGGCAGTGACAGCATCAGGAGGACAAGCCGACGGGCAAGAACGGGTCTAGTCTAGCAGGTCCCATCTCTCCAGCTTGCACTTGCAGATTCCCAAATGTTCTTGGTTCTTGCAGTATTGGAAGTACGAAAACGGGCTAATCAACAGTCCCCATTTTCAATGCGATGCCAAAGCCATTGGAAAGGTAGGTACGATGTCCACAGTTACTATCGTGAGTTTTCATTGGACAAATACCTAGCCCTAAACTGTAAGAAATGTAGGAAGACTGGATGTATGTACAATACCTGGAACTGGGGTACAAATCCAATATGTAGGTACATACGATACATACGATATAATACCGTTAAAGAAGTCATCATCACAATCGGCCAACCCTCACCTCAAGTCCACCTGCACCCTCTCTCTCTCTCTTCCCACACACTCTCTTCTATTTTCCTGCCTACTACTCCTTTCACTTTTGTTGTTGTTTACTCACACCTGTTTTTCTTTCCCCCCTTCCCTTTTCTTCTTCCCTCTTTTCTATTTCCTTCCCATATTTCTTCGGGGTTTTCTAGCATCACATCGGGTATAGTTTTTGCGCATCGGCCTGCATCGTCGCATTTAAGTAACCTAGTCCTATACCCGCCAACCATCACGATCTCTCTCGCATGTATCGCATGTATCGCCAACTATGATTTAGACTAGAGTTTCGCCCCAATCGGCCTAAACCACTCCAGAGTTAACTTCTAGTCGTGGATCTATCCTTGTTGAAGCTCACATCTACTCAAAGCAATCTCTTCGCCGATGCGCATACCCTTTGCGACAAAGAAATACCGTAGACAAATACCTACCAGCTATCATTCTACCTTTAACTTACCTTACCTTTGCCTTACCTTTGCCTTACCTTAGACTTTACCTAAATTGTCGGTCCTTCACGTCACAATCTTCCTGGTTTCTGTATATGTGACAATAGCAGAACCACGTGCGCTTCTTCCTAGTGGTTGCCCAAACTCTTATATCTTTGATGGTTACTAGTTAGGCAATACTAGTAGCTCTCATATTCACTCTATTCCTCTGTTGATCAAGCTCTCTTTTCATCCTAGCATACCTATCGCAGCCCAAGAAGTCGACAGCTTCTCTCATCCCTGTCAACGTCGCACTTGTTAGTTACGATGAGTTAGGAACATAAGACAAGATTGAGAACAGCCACACCCCCGATTCCTTATAGAAGGAATCGCGTTTGTAAGTGAGAGCTGAGCTGAGTCGAGTTGAGTTGAGTTGAGTTGAGGGTTGAAGGGGAAAGAAAAGAAAAGAGAGAAGAGGCAAAAAAGGAAAAAGAAAGAAGATGGCGTCGAACGGGTTTCATGCGATAGTCCTTCACCGTGCGGACGATAATCGAGGTGACGACAATTCGAATGGTGGTGGTGGTCCTAGTGGTGTGGCTCCTACATCGCAATCGTCCGGATCTAGAGAGTCAGGGTCAGGGTCAAGATCAGGATCAGAGTCAAGAATCAGTAATATGGGGATGGGGATGGGGATGGGGATAGGGATGACATTTTCGGATACGCTGGGACCACGTTTCTCCAATTCCAACGGCAAACCGAATTTGAACCACTTGGACCGTCCAAACCTTGACGCCAATACTAATTCCAATTCAAGTATTATTACCCACGCAGTAGCTGGAACTGAAGCTGGAACCCGCGCAAATCATGCCGCTCACGGCCACACCCACAATGGGAACTCTGGTGGTAACGGTGCAAGCATTGGCGCAAGCAACAGAAATAATACTAGGAATAGCACATCTCCGACAGTCACGGCTACGGCCACGACGCAATCGTTAGATTTTCGTCAGCCCGCCGCCACAACCAAAACCGCCCAAAACACCACAACCACCATAACTAATCATTCTACTAACCCTTCTCCCTCATTCCTCCATTCTCCATCACCAACGCCAAAACACAACTTCTCCGTAGCATCCATCACGACGCCTGCATCACCAACAACGATAGCCGCGACGCGACCACCACCTATTACTACTACTTCTCTCGCGCACCCCTTTAGTAACGCGTCGCATCAATTATCCTCGTCGTCGTCGTCATCTGCTCTACTAGGGAATACATCATCTTCCCTACCACCTCTGGCTCCTCCGCCAGGAGCCTTGAGTTTAATCATGGCATCGTCATCTGCCATGTCGCCCGCGAATGGTGCGAGTGCATCGCCTTTACAACCACCTAAAACGTCCGGTCATCTCTCGCCGCCCGATTATCATCAACACTCTAGAGAGAAGACATCAGGAAGTTTTTATGACCCGCTTACCGATACCACTAAGGAGAGAAGGGGATCCGACAACTGGTCTAAGCAGGTAAGCTTTTAAAAATATTAAATATTGTCAAGATTCATTCATATATTATCGCATCACAAACCTCAACACGAGCTACTAGCAGTACCTGGTATCTACCTATGGATGACTGTATAGTTTTTAAGCGTCTTACATGGGGATAGTGTCGAGGGCAGTCACCAGTGGTGATGTCTTTTTTTGAGAACAAAAGAGTTTAAAAAATAATTTCATAAATGTCGCCGACGTTTGAACTTTACTTCCAATACATTCCAAATAATCAAATAGTCCAATGTCCAAGTTTGCTTAGTGGCAGTGCGGGAACACTCATCTCTAAGGTTCTTCTTCTTTGGTCGGTGTTCACCTATGAACAAGGACCATCATCAATTTTCCTAATCTTTTTTTTTTTTTAATGATTGTGATTACGATCAATTTTACATTTTAAACACCATCAACTTTTTTTCTTCCCTCTCCATTCATCTTCTACTTCCCTACTCGACTAACCTTCATTCTTCCATCAGCGACCTGACCCGTATGATTTCCCTCAGCCCAAGTCAGAATCTAACCAATATTATAATGGTTACGGATCACCTTCTCCAGTAAATTCAAAATATCCACGAAGCCCGCATTCGCATTCTCACCCTAAAAACGACGGCCGACCGACCAGCCCTTCCAACAAAGCCCTTAATCTGGCATCTCCCCCCTCGCGTCACAACCGTGCTGCACTGGATCCCATTTCATCTACCAACCGCCACACTCCTACACCAGCACCTTCTCTGCCTTCAATATTAAATCCAGAGCCGACTTCATCATCAAATGTACGTGTTGACCCATATGCTTTTTACAATGTTGCCTATTACCTAACCCCGAATCTACTCATTGATTATTTAATGATGATTATGTTGATCGTGATGGTATTGATGGTACTGATGACACTGATTGCTGACTTTATTCTCTCTTAGACCCCGAGCCGTGCGGCAGAATTAATGTCCTTCTCCAACATTCTTTCGAGCGCCGAGCCTCTTCCGAAACCGAAAGCCCCAATCATGACCGAGCATAAGGAGAAGCCTGCTCGTAAGAGTAAGGGACGCGAGTCGATTCTGAAGGAGTCGGGAGCGACCTCTAAGAAAGAGTCGCGTCGATCATCCGCGAACCATGCTAAGGACACTCCTACAAGGGCTCCCAAGAGACAGGCTAATGGCCAGGTCAAACCCAAGACCCTCTCCGCCGACAAGGAGAAGAAGGTTCAGGGCCTCATGGATCAGTTGGATGCCGAGATGGATAATGTCGATCTCTCCGAACTGGAAGTTGAGGAAGAATTCTACCATGGACGCCAAAAGAAGCGTAGACTAGAGTTGGAGCAAGAAGAATCCGAAGACCAAGTTACTCGACGAGGGGACTTGTCAGTCACCTTATCGGGCAAGTTACGTGAACATGCCAGCTATGGTAAGCGTCGATTCGACACAGTACACTACGAAGACGCTCTACAAGAGGTTCGAGAACGCGAAATATTCGCCGAGAAGGAGCGCAAGAAGGACATGCAACGCAAGCGTCGCAGGGAGAAGTCTATGCAGGTAACAATCGAGCAAAAGGAAGCTGCCTTAGCAAAGGCACTTGCTGCCGAAGATGATGCCGAGCGAGCTAAATACCTGCGAGACGCGGAACGTGCCAACAAGAAAGCGCAGCAGACGAAGCTGATCTTGCAAAAGGGGATCAAGGGACCGGCTCGAAACCTGGCACCTCTCGAACTGAACCTCGAGGGTGGTACCATGTCGACGTTCCAGGCCACAGATCTGGAATCCGGTTCTAAATCTAAGGGCAAAGGTCGTAGTGGTAACCGCCCGAAGAAGTCAAAGGAACAAAAACAAGCAGAGAAGGATTCGGCCATCGCTGCCCAGGCTGCTTTAGATGCAGGCGAGGAACTGCCCTCGAAGGAAGAGACTAAGATTCGAATTAAGTTGAGCAAGTCCACGACCAAGGATCCTAAGGATAAGGATAAGGAAGCCAGGGATACTCCTACGAAAGAGCCGAAGGAGAAAGAGCTGTCTGTCGAAGAGCCACCGCTTAATCCTCTCGAGACCAAGTTCCAATCCAAAGGCTACAACCAGATTTATGACCAGATTTGGCGTGACCTCGCCCGCAAGGATGTTCCGAAGACGTTCAAGTTGGCCAGCGACTCCTATGCCACGAAGGCCTCTAATCTTAAGAAGACTGCTATCCTGGCTTCGAAAGAAGCTAAACGTTGGCAACTCCGTACTAACAAGGGTACGAAGGATCTTCAAGCTCGTGCTAAGCGTTGTATGCGCGATATGATGGGCTTCTGGAAACGTAATGAACGCGAAGAACGTGATCTACGCAAGGCGGCAGAGCGACAAGAGCTTGAAAATGCTCGCAAGGAAGAAGCTGACCGCGAAGCTGCACGCCAGAAGAGGAAGCTTAACTTCTTGATCTCGCAGACCGAACTGTACTCTCACTTCATCGGCAAGAAGATCAAGACGGACGAGGTGGAGCGCAGCACCGATAACCCGGATATCGCACCGGATGCCAACGCTGTGTCCAAATCGAACAACGTGGATATCAACGAACCGTCGGGCGCGCCTGCTGGTAAGGTCACCGACTTTAGCCAGCTGAACTTCGACGCCGAGGATGAGGAAACCTTGAAGCAAGCCGCCATAGCGAATGCCCAGAACGCTATCGCGGAGGCCCAACAAAAGGCACGAAGCTTCAACAAGACCGACAATGATATGGACGAAGATGGCGAGATGAACTTCCAGAACCCGACCGGTCTTGGTGATGTGACAGTCGAGCAGCCGAAGTTGCTGAACTGCCAGCTCAAGGAATACCAGTTGAAGGGTCTGAACTGGCTTGCCAACCTTTACGAACAGGGCATCAACGGTATTCTAGCCGACGAAATGGGTCTCGGCAAGACGGTCCAATCTATATCTGTTATGGCTTACCTCGCCGAAGTGCACGATATCTGGGGTCCTTATCTGGTAGTTGCTCCCGCTTCTACTCTGCACAACTGGCAACAGGAGATCGCAAGGTTCGTGCCTGAGTTCAAGGTCCTCCCATACTGGGGTACCGCCGGTGACCGAAAGGTGTTACGAAAGTTCTGGGATCGCAAGCATAACACTTACCGAAAGGATGCGCCTTTCCACGTTTTAGTCACATCTTACCAGCTCGTCGTCTCTGACGTTGCTTACTTCCAGAAGATGCGTTGGCAGTACATGATCCTAGACGAGGCGCAAGCTATCAAGAGCTCTCAGAGTTCGCGTTGGAAGTGTCTGCTTGGCTTCCACTGCCGTAACCGACTGCTCCTGACTGGTACTCCTATTCAAAATAACATGCAGGAACTTTGGGCCCTTCTCCATTTTATCATGCCTTCTCTGTTCGACTCTCACGACGAATTCAGCGAATGGTTCTCAAAGGATATCGAGTCGCACGCTCAGAGTAACACGACCCTTAACGAGGATCAGCTTAGGCGGCTGCACTTGATCCTCAAACCGTTCATGTTGCGCCGTGTGAAGAAACATGTGCAGAAGGAGCTCGGTGACAAGATTGAACAGGATGTATTCTGCGAGCTCACGTACAGACAGCGTGCTTATTACAGGAACTTGCGAAACCAGATCAGCATTATGGATCTGATAGAGAAGGCGACCCTCGGAGATGATCAAGATTCGGGCACACTGATGAACCTAGTCATGCAGTTCCGAAAGGTGTGCAACCACCCTGACCTATTCGAGCGCGCAGATACCACGAGTCCATACTTCTCGGGCTACTTTGCTGAGACTGCTTCGTTTGTCCGCGAGGGAAATAACGTCACCGTCGGGTACTCAACTCGAAACCTTGTCGATTTCCACCTGCCACGCCTGATATGGACCGAAGGTGGTCGATTACACAAGGCTGGGAAAGACAACGAGAAGGCTGGCTTCAGAAATAAATATTTGAACCATCTCATGAACATCTGGACGCCGGAGAACGTGCGTGAAAGCACATCTGGCGCCGAGGCATTCTCTTTCCTCCGATTTGCCGATGCTAGTCCCGAGGAGGTGTACAAGGCGAGCCACCAAGATATTTTCTCCCGAGCTGTAGATCTGGTCAAGAAACCGAACCGACTGGGTCAGATGAACGTTATATATGATGAACCGGGTGAAGAGAACTATACGCCTGCCCACGCATTGTTCCGAATCGCGGCGCGCTCAGACCGCAAGCCCCTGGCTGAGATCACAAGCGAAGGTGTACTTCACAGTCTCATGAACGTTTCTCGGACAACATGGCAGGATTCTGGCCTCAGCCGACTCGAACAAGCGGCTC
Organism: Annulohypoxylon bovei var. microspora; assembly: GCA_022836615.1. NCBI lineage: Eukaryota > Fungi > Ascomycota > Sordariomycetes > Xylariales > Hypoxylaceae > Annulohypoxylon > Annulohypoxylon bovei. Next base: position 54,033 of record MU405355.1, read on the forward strand.
TGCCTGGTGCTACTGCTCCTCCCGTCGACGTCTCCTGCGAGGGTACTCGAGCCCCATTCACCGAGCGCGAAGACACGCTCTTCAACAAACGAATGCGAAAGACCTTGTATGGACTTAACGCCCCAGAGGAGAAGACCCTGGTGTTGCAGAAGGTTCCGATCGAGCGCTATCCGCCCCCAGCGATGCTTCCTCCGCCGGACGGCGAAAAGCGACGGTTCACGAATATCACCGTTCCCAGCATGCGTCGTTTTGTCACCGATAGTGGCAAACTCGCTAAGCTTGATGCTCTGTTATTCAAGCTGAAGGAGGAAAACCACCGTGTTCTGTTGTACTTCCAGATGACGAGGATGATAGACCTGATGGAGGAATATCTTACCTACCGCAACTACAAGTATTGTCGACTTGATGGTTCTACGAAGCTGGAGGATCGTCGCGACACTGTCCACGATTTCCAAACACGACCTGACATCTTCATCTTCCTCCTTTCCACCCGTGCTGGTGGTCTTGGTATCAATCTTACATCCGCCGACACAGTTATCTTCTACGATAGCGATTGGAACCCTACCATCGACTCGCAGGCCATGGACCGTGCGCATCGTCTCGGCCAGACGAAGCAAGTTACGGTTTATCGTCTTATTACACGCGGCACTATCGAGGAACGTATCCGTAAGCGCGCGATGCAGAAAGAGGAAGTGCAGCGAGTCGTTATCCAAGGAGGTGGCGCACGTGGCGTTGACTTCAGTGGTCGTCGTCCGCCTGAAAACCGCAACCGCGATATTGCCATGTGGCTCGCCGACGACGAGCAAGCCGAGCTCATCGAACTACGTGAGAAGGAGCTCCTCGAGAGCGGCGAGCTCGATAAGCAAACCAAGAAGCGAGGTGGCAATAAGAGAAAGCGGGAGGCAGTCAGCTTGGATGAGATGTATCACGAGGGTAAGTCACCATACGAAACACATGACTGTCACGGAGATAAACATACTAACTACAACATCACAGGTGAGGGCCATTTCGATGATGGCAACAAACCTTCTGGTACCGCTACCCCCATCCCCGCCGAGGGCGGAGACGCCAAAGCTGCGAAGAAGCGAAAGGGAGGCAGCAAGAAGGCCAAGACCACGAAGCAGCGACTCGCCATCGCTGACGGAGAGATCGACATTTAACCAACCTACTAGGAAGGATTACTTGTCACTTGACTATTATCAGGTCTCGAATCGCACTTCTCGCAACAGAAGTCGAGGACCTTGTACAAAATAAGAGGATCACGGCGTTATAAGGGTATCGATTACATATTTGCAGAGACGGGCTCTTGGCGGGACGAACACACAAACATCATAGAACTAGTTAATCGTCGTTTCTATTTTTCGCGAAGGAGGAAGATCACGAGAGAGAAGTACGCGCGTGTGTGTGGAAGGGGGTTGACCAAAACCGTGTCGCGCTAGGCGGCTAGACTTCGCAAAAATACCGGATTGCTTCTTTCGCAAAACAAAAATTTCTCGTGGACTACTAAAGGCCCGTTTGTATCGCTGTAGGATTACGATAGAGGGACGGAACCTCATGGAGTCAAAGTCGATCAATGCATGCATGCCCGCTGAGGCGTTGAGCTGTTTGTTCGTTAGTAATGATGATTAAAGTGCTTTGACTTGTGTCTGTGGTGTTGTTGGATTCGTGCTTATTCCCAGCTGCCGTGGAATGTGACATGTCGGTCTCCTTATCGAACCAATGGCGGTAGACTTATTACTACTAACCTAAGCTGAGTACCTACTGGATACGATTGAATTATGAATGTTCTTCTATTCATCCCTTGGCAGTCTTGGTAGCTCTCTGAATATCGTAGAATCACTCTCATACCTACATACACCAATTTCCAGGATTAATAGATGCCCACCTATATAATGGAAAGTACCAAGGCAGAAAGAAACACCCGGCTCGATATCCCTCATGTCGAGGTATCGCCCGTCGTCCCAAAGTTCTAAAGCCCTACCTAGCCCATCTAGGCACCTGGCCCTTAGAAGTTGTTAGATAAACCACTAACTAGACCAAAAGGAAGGTATTACTAATGAGAAACGACGTCATATTTAACGAGAATACCATCTTTAATAAGTCCTTTAACGATTTAAGAGATGATCTTTTAAAGGTAACGAACGCCGATTACGAGGCATACGATCTAAGAGATGATCTCTTGAAGGGATTTGACCCATGCCTCGTAATCGGCGTTCGTTACCTTCAAAAGATCATCTCTTAGATCGTCAAAGGACCCATTAAAGATGGTATTCTCGTCAAATGTGACGTCTCTCATTAGCAATACCTTCTTTTTGGTCTAGTGGTTTATCCGACAATTAAGAGTCTCATTCGCTTGAAATCCGGTTGTTGCGCTAGGCCGGATAGATCACTACCCATAGAAGGGGGCCACCCATAAACCGTAAGTCACAGGTTCGAATCACACTGAAAGACGATGGCGTAGTAAATGAGCTTTTAGCAAGTTTCCGCCTGTATACAGTCAGAACCTGTCAGATATAAGATAAGATTATGATTGCATAAATAATACCTTCCTTTTGGTCTAGTGGTTTATCCGACAGAAGTCCCACAACACACCCGTCTACCAAAAAGTAAGCAGGTCAACCAACAAACGTCACCCGCACAAAAAGAGAGGCCACCCTGGGAGTCGAACCCAGAATCTCCTGATTCGTAGTCAGACGCCTTAACCATTGGGCCAAGCGGCCTTGCTAACGCCATGTTGTTGCTGTTGTTTTGCCAGGATTAGATGAAAGAAACGATGGGCAATTTTGTGCTATGAGTCTACGGGTATGGTTGTGAGTAGTAGGATGGAAAAGTTTGCGTGTTTGATGTGGGTATGTGGTGGGTATGAGGCTCTACACTAGGGGTTGGTGTTTGGTAATAGGAAGATTGGGATATGAGTCTAGTTCAAGCTGATCCACATGAAGCATCTTTGGATGTAGTTCGGTTAGAAAAATCAGTTGGAAGTGGGCGGCCCTTTTAACTCTAGTTGAATTTATAGGCACTCATGGGATAGCGAGGTCATATTCCATTCATAATCATAGTTAATCATTTTTCTGAACTCATCTAACAAGTCTATCCCAGTCCGCGGAAACCCAGCGTATGCCGGTGCCGGTTTTACGCAGTGTGCAAAGCGAGGCTTACAAATCATAAGCTTTTCAAATCCAAGGGCTACGGCTCCATGCCTCGATGTCCATTCTATAGACCCCCGAGCCGTGACCATGCATGTGTGGATTCCTGAATTTCGTACTATGATTATATAGTACTGCCTGCGAACGACAATGTTCGCACGGCCCTCGAGACCAGTTGTGGGAGGTGAAGGGTATCTTAGACTGCACCGGCAGCCAACATCTTCTTTCGGAGGTAGTTCTTGTACTCTCCTATCGTGCCTTCCCACGGCTTGATGGTTCGGTTCTCGCATACAAGAATCTGCTTGGCAATCTTGTCGAGCAATCTGTTATCTTGTTAGTTTCTGTTTATAAAAAGTCGAATAGAAGACAGTTCTTACCTGAAGTCGTGGGAGACCACAATCACACCACCAGTGAAGTTGTCGATGGCATCAGCCAAGGCGTCGATGGTGGGGATATCCAAACCGTTTGTAGGTTCGTCGAGAAGAAGCATGTTAGGTGAATCAATGGCAAGTAGGGCAAACACGATTCGACTCTTTTGACCCTCAGATAGGGTGCCCATTATAGCAGTCTGCGTAGGACCAGATACTCCGTATCTGCCAAGGCATTGTCGCCAGTACTGGTAGTCCTGTGACTTGTCACGATACTTGTCACGGACGAAGTCCAAGGCACTCTTGGTCAAGTCAAGTTGCTCGGCGCTGTGCTGGGAGTACAAGCCAAGCTTAAGATGCGTGTGGCGGCGAACAGAACCGGAAGTCGGGGAGATCTTTTGGGTCATCAGACGTAACAGGGTACTCTTTCCGACACCATTGGGTCCGACCAGGGCCGTTCGAGAATCCATATCGAAGCCGAGATCAATGTGGCGGTACAGGTCGTCCTTGGCCTCTCCCGAGTACGAAAATGTGACATCGTCGAAGGACAGAACCGGAGGGGGAAGCTTATCGACGTCAGTGAATCGGAATCTGAAGTCCCGCTCTTCCTTGACTTCCTCGATGAGGCCGTCTGCAATCATCTTGTCGAGAATCTTCTGTCGGGACTTGGCCTGTCGCACTAAGTTGGCGTAGGTACCGGCGCTGGCAATGAACTCCTTGATGTGCTTGATTTCCTCTTGCTGTTTCTTGTAGGCAGTCATCTGGTTGACCTCCTGCTCCTTGCGAGTCTTGTTGTAAGAGTCAAAGTTACCACCATAGTACATGAGCTGTTGCTTTCGCATGTCGATCATGTTGGTACACACTCCGTTAAGGAAATCCTGCGAGTGGGAAACCAGGATAAGTGTTCGCTCCCACTTCTTCATGTACTCCTCGAGCCACACGCAGGCTTCGAGATCCAAATGGGCAGTTGGGTCGTCAAGAAGTAGCAAGGTCGGCTTGACGAAAAGTGCCTTAGCAAGAGCAACACGCATACGCCAACCACCAGACATATCCTTAGTTTTCTTGTGGATGGTGACCTTGTTGAAACCGAGACCGGTCAGGATAAGGGATGCACGCGTGGCAAAGGTCGAGGGATCCATCTTGTCCATGTGCTATCGAGTTTTGTTAGCATGGTTTAGCAAAGCGACATGATGGGTGTATATATATACCTCATAAATATCCATTAGCACAGGGCTGTCAGGACCCTCGTCCTCAAGAAGCTGTTCGGCCATTCTATCTAGACGATCCATCTCCTTCTCAGCCTCCTTGAGAACCCACTCCAAAGCACCAAGTTCGGAGGGTGGGGCACCTTCATTCAGGAGGTAGATATCGACGTGATCAGGGATGGGGTACTCTCGCGCAGCAATAGCCTTAAGCAGAGTACTCTTTCCACAACCGTTCTCACCAAGCAATCCATATCGACGTCCGAATGAGAGTTCGAGGTTGGTTTCGTTAAGTAAGACACGGCCGTGGAAGGTTAAGCTGGCACTGATAATCTTGACGTCCCTGCTAGTAGGTACGGAGGATAGGACACCGGTAGTGATACGGTCAGATAATCCATCCTTATCCATCTGGTTCGACATGGCCTTAGCCTTTTCCATCTTCTTGTCGTCGGTCGCGGGAACATCGTCAAGATCGGGAGGGGTGTCATCGCCGGCGACGGAGCCAGCAGCGCTAGCATTCTTAGATGCGGCCTTTGATCCAGCCTTGGATCGAGAGACGAGTGTCTTCTTCTCGCCTTTACCATCGGCGGCCTTCTTGGCGAGACGCTTTTCTTTAGATGCAGAAACCATCTTGAATGAAGCCTTTTTATCTCTTGTTTTGTCTATTACCGACCGAGGAAAAAAAAGGAGATGATGAATGACGGATGACGGAAGACGGAAGACGGAAGTGATCAAAGTGATCGAATGGAATTGATGAAAAGTGAAGAGATCTACCCCGCTTAGGCTGATTTATTATTGATAGCGATGGCGGGTTGTCGAATCTAGTCCACGATCACAAATGAATGAGACCGTAATTTTCAAATTAATGAGTGGAGAGGTATCGAAAAAGGGAGAAATATTATTGTTTCTCACGATTCGATATATTGTGGAAACAAAAAAGGAAAAAAAGTTCAATTATCCTCCGCGAACTTTTTTCGGATTGTTGAAATGTTAGGGGGATTGATGACGGTGGCAGAGTGGGAGGAAATCTTCGCGGGGGCGATAAAAGTTCCTTAGGTTCCAGTCTTTTTTTGGGTTGTCGCTTGGTGGGGCTTTGTTGGTGGGGCCTCGAAAATTTCCTCCTTTCACAAGTAAAATCTTCGCGATAATAATCATTGTGGGCTAAATATGCCTGAGGCAACTAGGCAACTACCTCTTGCCCTATTAAAGAGCGAAAATAGTGACTAGTGGGGGCGGGTCTTTAACTCACCGCTTTCGTCTTACACAGTATAAAACTGTGAATCCACTGACGTCACTGTCACTATTCATAAACCCAAAGGATAACTTTCATCACCAACCAAACTTAATTCCTTAACATAATAAAAACATTAACTAAGTTACTCAGGCAAATTGCGGTGAATTCGCGAATACATTCTCGATCTCTTTAAACGACCCAATACCATACAAGTTAAACAAGTTGCATCAATTAGGGGTGGAGAGATATAAAGTTGAAAGAATATTTGCTACAGATTGCTAGAAGGGTGAAACATGTTTTCCTTCTAAAAGAACCAAGTAAAGGCTGAATACCTTGGTAGAAACCTCACTTCTACGCCTAAGCACGACTGACGCCATAAGCCTACCTTTTTCAAAGACTTTCATCATGAAGCAAATTCAATCTATTCTTGGCTGTACCGATTTGTCGTGTAATATCACTCTCTCTCTAGCAGCTTTCCTTGAAGATGTCTATATTGACACCTATAGCACTTCTACCTACTTCTGAAGCTATTCCGAATCTCTGAACGAGCTGCCATTAGCTCTTGATAAGCTGATCTAGCCACGATGAGGGCGCGATTCTCCCCCTGAACCTGGGATGCGATTATTGTACAACTTTTTATGTTAAGCTTGGCATTACATTAAGCATCGAGTTCTTGAGTTCTTTGATGGAATTTTCGTTCTATTCTTGAATATCATAAGCGCAAAACTTTACGAGCTTTCGTAAAAATTGAGGTAAATTTCCTTGAGATGCTTCCCTCTTCGCTATAGGAATAGGTGCCCCCCTTTCCCCCCTTGGCTCCTATAGAACTGGCGATGTAGGTTTTGCACTGTCAACGCGCTCCTGCTTGAAAGCGTCCTTCGATTATTACCTACGCTACGTATTATCATTCTCTCAAGGCCATTGGTGCCATTGGTTTTCTTTGAAAACCGTCCTTCAAACCCCTTTTATGGCACTTTCTATTTCAAAGTCCTCGTGTCATACCTGAGATAAAGCGAGAAAGAACATTATAACATTCACACCTTAATATGATCCATGCTACTAATCGGAGTCCATGGGATGTGTATGACCGTAATCAAGCACCCGGTCGTTTGGTAAGCTGATTGAAGTTGATTTGTGTGCCTGTCGCCAGGTACATAATTACCCCAGCCTTTAGTGTGTCCTTGACGATATTTGCCCGCTTACAAGCAACAGAGATCACATAGCCATGACAATAATGCTGTTGACAGAGTAAGTTTAGTTTCATCGAGAACTATAGTGGTAGTTCTGTCTTAGTAACGGAGAGACTACCTATGAGATGTCCCACCTAATACTGCCCATCGTCAAAATCATACCCCGTAATGGCAAACTTTTAGTCTTGCCACATCACTATCGACGATTCGTTTAAATCCGTGAAAGATCCCCCAACTTCAAATGCCTCGATACGCGGCTTTCAATTTTGATGTGAAGCGTACCCAGGTAGTCAACAACTGACATAGCACTTCACACCTTCGTGGTGCTTGCCCGATTAGAATTACCCCTCGAGTATGGAACCAACCAAATCTCATCAGAGTACGCCGCCTCAAAGCCTGGCTGATGGAAGTATCCTCTAGTGGTCTTTTTCGGGTTTTAACGCCATTAATCCTTGGCCTATGGTGAGCTCCCATTTGGGGTTGAGCTTGGCGAGTCTTGAGACTCGTATAAGGCCGATATGCCGTCGCTTTAATGCGACCTTTACTACCCACGACGGGGTTTAAATATGACTGAGCGTAGATTCCGTTCCGTATGAACTTGTTTTCATCCTCCAACTAGCCTTCAGAGTTATTAGATAGGCCCCTTGAAGGCTCCATAAGCTCCGGGATTTATCGGACTTTCGTCATCATATCGAGGCGGTAAGTCGTGAGAGTGAAGCTCTGATCTCGAAGGGGTCCCGTCCAATTCTCCTCTTAAAGCCTCGCCGTAGATCTCGGCCGGTCGGTCCTGGTTTTGTAATTCGTGGTAAACTGTTGGCGTTTCCATTTCTCTCGCCCCGGGCCCCTGCCATATAGCATTCACGGGTGAAGGACCCTTTGGCGGTACTGCGGGTGGTCCACCTGCCGGCCCCTTCTCTTGGGACGCGGCGGCTGCCGCTTTCTGTTTATTCGATTGCCAGTGACGCCATAGTACCAAACCAGCTAAGCCGGCAAGTATTATAGCGCCGGCTGCTACGCCGATGCTGAGACCTACTATCGCGCCGGCAGATAGGTGTGAACCGCTTGAAGAAGCCGTGGATTCTGACGTTGATGACGAGGCCGTGGCTGATGCACTTGACGTCGCTGCTGTTACTGAAGCAGGAGACCCTGAAGATAGTGAGATCAGCAATGTTCCAGAGATAGTGGCGTCATACAGTTACGGCCGTCGTATCGATCTCACCGATGGCTATCATCCTAGCCAACTATGTCTCATCATATTTATAACGACAAACAGGGGTGAAACACAGAGGAGCTTTCAAAGTAAAGAAGAAGGAAAGTATAAACATACCTGAATGGTTGCAGTCGTACTGCATATAGCAGTTCCTGTCACTGCGGACATACACAAGTATCGAATCCGTCTGCCAACATGTGAAATTTCCGTACCCGTTGTCTCCTGTTCCTGCATAATCGCCGGCCTGACCACTCGGATTGAGTACAGCCGTGAATTTGACACCTGTGTCGCTGAAATATCCTGTCGTTGTCGTGTTCGCCCAACTGCGATACTGCCCGGTAGTCACAGTCGTAACGTCATCTGGCGTAGAATCCGGGTTGCCAGCGTAATATGCAACTTCTGATGATACGTCACTTGAGTTCTGTGCGCTGGTGCAATTGGTCAATATCACATCTGTGATGGGTTTATGTTAGTGCCGGTCTAACCAAGGCGCTATATGAACCTGAAAATTGGACAAAGATAAAAGCTTTCAAATTCAACTTAGAGATGAAGCTAGAATCTATCCATCGCTCTAAGAGATGAAGATATTGAAATTTTCTTACTTTCGGCCTGACCCCGCGCCCATATTCGACTGGGTGTGCTCCGTGCCATGCTCCGTGAAGCACAGGCGACGACTAGTAGGCTCGTGGGGAAAAGCATGTTGAGGATGGGACTTTTACCCTAAAAGCCTCGAGTTATGTCTCATGCAATGCCGGGGCTGGTACGCGGGGTGCTGAATATGGACCACTAAAGCCTTGGCTCTTGACTTTGTCGACGTGATGGTGTCATGCAGTATCCTAAAGAACCGCAAGATTCACTTGATGATCTAAGTAGTGGGAGGGAGTAGCAGACGACCCAAGATAACATCAAGATATCAAGGCGTCAGAAAAGAAAGAAAAGCAAAATATCTGAGGGAGTCCTTCAGGGGTGATGGAAATTGAAGCTTAGATCCCAGGACCCATGGGTTGCCGTGGTGGGGGCTTGCCGATCCCTTATATTATGTAAGATCGGTAGGCTATAAAACTTCTAGAAAAATTCCATTGGAATATGATTTGCTGAATGGTTATATGCCCTGTCAGCACTAGCTGCCATTAAATCCTGATATGGTGAAGCTGGACTTTGAATTGAGCATGGATGGACAACCGAATGCTACATAACATGGGCCAGTCCTAGTCACTTTAAGGGTTCAATGGTGCCTTATTCTTCTGGGACGATCTTGGCAAGCGGCGGGTCTTCCGCTTCCTCGCGATTTATTTCCTCGAAGTACGGCACATGTCACCAGTTGATTCCAATGCCTCGGGTCTAAGCGAGTACTCGAGCTTTGAATGAACGTTTTAATGAACCTCAAATACCTAGACAAACAGGTAGGTCTATAGGCAGTATTACAGAGTCTATCATAACAAACATATCTTTTATGAATCCAGCATTTTGCTTGTGCTACGCGTCGACGGCATAGGTACGACTAATCTAAGTTTATCTCACACTAGTTAGAAGAGCCGTCCGCGCGTGACGTGATGTGCGATAGTATTATCGGGTGGACCGAGAAGTGCAACCAGCTCTACCAGGGTTAGAAATCGATTTATGTATGTACGTTGCTCCCCAATAGACCCTGATCAGCGCTTGAGTCACATTTATGTATGCTACATGATAGGACAACTCACCTCAAGTCTCAAGAGACTAACTACCCGAAACCTATCTCTCTAGTAAATTGCTAAAATGTTTGATATATAGTTAAAGCCGTATGATTGGCTTGCTTTTATATTGCTTGTTGATCGCATTTAGGTAGATGATGCGATCTAGGGCAGCCCTATGCTGCACACTACTAAGTCTACATAGTACTTGTCAATTCACATACCTCTAGTTATTAGTTACCTACCTATGTAGGTAGGTAGATTTCCTTTTTACTTTTGATGTACATAAATCAGGTAGGTGCATATATATTTTAACCCGAAATAAGACTCAAGAAAACGGCCTGTAATAAAGTCTTGAAATAACGTGTTTATAGTAAATTCCCCATGTTTTTGCCAAGCTTTTCATCAAGCCTTTCTTTAAAAATCCCAGCAGTTAAGATCCAGCCCTCTTTTCTTTTTTTAAAATCCCCTCCCTCTCCCCACAATCCTTGCCAAAACACGGCTTGCACGCACATGCCTGCCTTTTTGGGCATGTTCGGTACACCATTTTCTCGAAAAGTCTTAGTTTGACTTGGGTGTGGATCCCCGATCTAAGGGTTTCCGCAGCAACGCTTGGACCACTTGCAGTGGTAAACGTAAATTATTAAAATAATTTTAAATTATATATAAATTTAATTAATTATAAAACTTAAATTAATTAATAATTTATATATAAATTTATTTTTATTAATATAAAATAATATTTATTATATATAAATAATATTTTATATAATTAAAAAATTTAAATATATAAATAATTATTTACGTAAATAAAACGTTAATAATATAAATTAATTCATTTTTATACCTTTTTTTTATATTTTTACACCTTTTATATTAATTTTTAAAATTATATTTAAAAGTTTTAATTCATTTAATAAATTAATAAATAAAATTAAAAATAAAATTAAAAATAAAAATAAAATAATAATAAATATTTTTAATATTATTAAAATTTTTAATACCATTAATTTTATTAATTTTCAAAAAAATTATAATAATTTAATTTATTAAATCCATTTATAATTTAAATTATTAACTTTTAATTAAATAAAAATTAATAAAAATTTAAATAAAAACATAAATAATTAATTTAAACATATATTTAATTTAATAATGAATTTTATAATAATTATAATAATAATAAAAACGGTTTAATCGTATTAATATTATATTAATAAAAATTTAACATCGGATTAAAATTAAATTAAATTATTAAATTTATTATTATATAATTTAAATAAATTCTTAAATATTTATTATATTAAATAATATAATTTTAATTTATAATCGTTTTTATATTTAAAATAACTTAAAAATCGTACGTTAAATAAACGTTTTTTTAATAAGAAATTTAATTTTTAAAAAATTAATATTTTAAATAAAATTTAAATTAATTAAAAAAGAAAAGTTAAATAAATTTAATTAAAAGTTATATTATTTATTAAAATATATAAGTTTTTTAAATATAAAAAAAAAAAAATGGTAATATTTTTATTATTAAAATTAATATAAATAAATTATACCGTTTTAAATAAATTTAATAAAATATAAAATAAATTAAAAATAACCTTAATATTTTATTTTTTATAAATTATAAAAATCTTTATAAAATTATTAAATAATTTTTAATAAATAATAATTTATATATAAATATAAAAATTAATTTAAATTACATTTTTAAAAATAATATTTTAAATATTAAAAAAACACCACATGTTTTATAATTCATTTATTATATTTATAATTTTATTACCGTAATAAAATAAAAGTTTTATAAACTTTATAAAAAAAATATAAAAGGTTTTTTATAAACTTTTTATACGCATTAAAAATTCGCATTAAAATTATAAAATATTAATTAATTTATTATATATTTACGTATTAAATATATAATTATTACTTTATAATTAAATCGGTCCTTTAAATATAACTTAAATAATAAAAAAAATAATATAATAAATAATTTTAATTATTTAAATATTAATTAAAAATAAAATATATAATATATTTATAATAATTATTATATTTTATAATATAACGATACTTTTTTATAACTTATAAATTTTAAAAATAATAATAATTTAATTAAATATAATTTAATTAAAGCTTTAAAATTTAACGAAAATAATATTAATAATAATATAATAAGTAATAATATTAAATTTTAAATAAAATAATTAATAAATTAATTTAATTAAAAAGGAAAATAAATTTATAATAAAAACATTTAATAATAAATGTTTTAATTATAATAAAAAAGGTTATTAAATAAAAAATTATATTTAAAAACTATGTTTTTTTTAAAAGATTTTAATATATTTAATGAAATTTAAGAAAATTATATTAAAAAGTATTTTATTTAAAGAAAATAATAATAATTATTAAAAATTTAAAAAGAAAGTTTAAAATATTTATAATAAATGGAAAAATAAAAGTAATAATAAATAAATTTATTTCGTAAAAAATAAAAATGAAAAATAAAATTAATAAAATTTAATAAAAACATTAATTAAATTAAATATTAATTTAAAGTTTATTAATTTATTTAATAATTTTAATAACGAAAATTAAAATAATTATATTTATTTAATGAAAATAAATAATAATTTTAAATTATTATTATATAAAAATAAATTAATTAAAAAAAATATAAAAAATAATATAATTTTTTTATAATTAAATTAAATAATAAAAAATATTTTATAACTTTTTTCGATTATAATTATATAATTTATTATGTTTTATAATCTTTAATAAAAAATTTATAAAAATATAAAATAAAATAATTATTTATTATAATAAAAATAAATAATTTAAAACCATATATAACGAAAAATATTATTATTATAATAAAATTTAAAATTAAAAATAAATATAACATTTTATTTATAATATTAATAAAAATCATTTCAAATAAAATATTTTTAAAAAACTTTACATTTAAAAAAAATATATTTTATAAATAAGAAATTTAATATAAAAACAAGGTAAATAAAGAAATTATTATATTATAAAAATATAAAAAAAAACTTACTTTGGAATTAATTAATAAAATATTAATTAATTACATATAAAAATTAATTTTTAACATTTTTTATAAGTTTAAATTATAATAATATAAAGATATATTTATTATAAATAATGTAATTAACGTTTATTTAAATATTTATATTAATAAAATATTTAAATTTTTTAACGAAAAAAAATAATAAATAAATATAATTACGAAAATATAATATTATATTAATATAAATGATTTTTTATTTATAAAATTTTTTTTAAAAAAGTATAACCCACGGTAAAAGTAAACATTACATGAATTTATTAAGAAATATAAAAGAAAAATTATTCGAAAAAATAAAAGTTTTTAAACTTTATTATTATTATTTACTTTTAAATAAAAAAACATTTAATTAAATAATTATATTAAATAAAATAAATTTAAATATAATTTAATGTTTTTATTATAATTATTAAAAAATTAATAAACGTATAAAAAAAAATGTATATTTATTATTTAATATTATAAATTAAATTTAAAAGGTATTAAATTATAAATAATACATTTTTATTAATTTAAAAAATAAATTTTAACATATATTTATATATAAATTTTACCGTAAAAAAATAATTTTTATAACTTTATTCGGAATATACGAATAAATAATAATGTTATTTAATTTAATAAACACTTTAATAACATTTTAAGCACTTATAAAGGAAATTATAATTCTTTTCATTAAATAATTAATTAAATTATTAAATAATATAATAATATAAACCGATATAAAAAAATAATTATATGAACGATTTTTAATGGTTTTTAAACGTTTTACGGTATACGGCATAATTATTAACACTTTTAAATTTTAATTTTTTATTAAAGAAATTTTTTTTTTAATTTTATTATTTTTAAAATTAACATTAAGGTAAACTTAATTAAAATAATAATAATTAAAAATTATTTTAAGCTTAAAATAATTATATAAATCAAAGCGTTTATTAACGTAATAAATTATTTTAAACATTTAATAAAAAATTATTTAATAATAATAACTTCGTTAATAACCTTTATAAATAAATTTAAAAATAAATTTATTAAATTAAACGTAAAAGCGATAATAATATAAAAAAAGATTTATAATTTAATTACCACCATGTTAATAATATAATAATTTAATTAAAAATTATTTTTAATAATTAAATTAAATATTAATAAATTACATATTAAATTAAAATGTAAAAGTCTTAATTTCATTTCTTAGTTTTAAGTTTAATTAGCTTCCACTTAAATAATTATTTTTTTAATCCATTATATATAAAGTTATATATAATTATTATTCATTTAATATACCTTTATTCGACCTTTTAATATATCGTTTTCTAACCTTGTTTTATATAATTATTTATTATTTGTTATTTTAATTAACGATCCCCATTATATTTTAAACTTAAAAAAAATGTATTTAAACCTTTTTAAAAGCTTTTAATGCCTTTTTTATAAGAACTTCCCGGTTCCAATTCATTGATATCCCTTGCTAAGCTTGAATTAATAACTTTTAAATTAAAAATCTAAGAGATATTTTAAGAATTCTTAAAGATGGGTTAATTTAAAAACCATAAAAAACCTTAAAAATTTTACGAAAAACGATAAAATACTTTTATAAAAATAAATTAATTAATTTTCCACTTTAATTAATAACTTTTTCTTAAAATGTATTCACTTTAAATCCACTAATAATAAAAAAACGATGATATGATAAATAATAAAATTTAAATCTAAAATTACGAAATAAAAATCCATTAAAAAGCCGTTATTATAATTATTAAACCTTAAACATTTAAAAATCTTTGAAATTATTAATTAATAAAAATATTAATTTTAAAAAATTCTTTTAATTAATCAAGGACTTAACCTTATTATTTATGTAAATAAAGTAAAATGGTTAAATTATTATTTAATATTAATATAAAAAAAACGCCGAAACCGTAAATAATAATAATTATTTATTACTATATAAAATAATTATTACTTATATTAACGTTATAACCGTTAAAATTTAAACATTATATTAACTTAATTAAACGATTATTAATAATTATTTAAATTAACTTTATTACTTGGACCATTTTTAATAATTTAATTAATTTAATTAATAAAATAATTTATTAAATTAAAACTTATGTGGCTTAGATATAAAACTTTTTATTATAAAAATTAACATAAACCCTTGTATGTTATTTAACTTTTTTAATAATATTCACAATTAAGAAAAAACAATATTAAGTTAAGATTTAAGTAATTTAAGCTTAAAAAATCTTAATTAAAGAAAACCGATATACGTTAAGGAAAAAAAATACTTAAATTTTAATATTT
Source organism: Annulohypoxylon bovei var. microspora (assembly GCA_022836615.1). Classification (NCBI taxonomy): domain Eukaryota; kingdom Fungi; phylum Ascomycota; class Sordariomycetes; order Xylariales; family Hypoxylaceae; genus Annulohypoxylon; species Annulohypoxylon bovei. Next base: position 69,472 of record MU405355.1, read on the forward strand.
TATAATAATAAATAAAATAAAAATTAAACTTATAATATATTTACACTTTTTTAAACCCTTTTTTCCAAAAATATTAAAGCCTTTATAAATAATTAATAATAATTATTTAAGTTTAAACCGACTTTAAGAACTTAATATATTTAATTTATTCATTATAACTTAATATTTTAAATAAAAATTCGCTTTTAAATTAATTAATTATAACCATTATATGCAATTTTAAATCCCTTTAATATTAATAAACTTAATTAATAACGTTTAAATAATGTTAAAACCTTTAAAACCACCATTATTAAAAATACATTAATTAATACACCTTTAATTAATTAAAGCTTTAATAACCCTTTTAATAATAATATAAGTGTTATTAAAAACATTAATAATTTTACTTAAAAATAAAAACGTACCAAAAGCTTAAAAACCATTAATAATTTTATAATTTAATAAAATATAAATATTCCTTAAATTTAACATATCTTTAAAACCTTTTAACAACCCCTTAAACTTATAAAATAATTAATACTTAGCAAATTTATATTTACTTTTAAAAATGATTAAAATAACCTTAAACTAAAAAACCCCGATAAATATATCATTACATTTATTTTTCCACCATTTATTAATTTTATTATTATAAAAGATATTTACAAATATATTAAAAATATTTATAAAAGTTAATTAATTCCCCTTTTAAATAATAAAATCAAAATATTTTTAAATATTAATTTAAGAAATTTAATGATTACTTTACTTATTATAACCCTTAATTTAAAGTTTATTTTAATCCTTTATATCCTTATTTTCCCGAATTTAATTACTTATTTATACTTAAAATTTAATAATACCGGTGTGTAAAATTAGATAAAAAATATTAAAAATAAATTAAAACAATATAATATAAATGAAAAACGTATAATTAAAGAAATTCTTAAATAAACCATTAATTATAACTTAAAATAAAAGGTTAAAATCGTTATTAATGGAAAAATAATGTGGATTAAGGTTAAAAAAACACTATTATATAATTTTAAAGTTTATAATTTAAAATAATATAAATTTTAAATATAATAACTTAATGAAATAACCATAAAAAATACCTTGGAATTCTTTTATAAGTTAATTAATTACATTATAATTTTTGTAACCATGATTAAAAAAGTAAAAAAATCTAAGACTTGTTAAATAACGTCGAAAAAATACGTTTTTAAAATTATCGTTAAAATCGATAAATTTATTTTAAAAGATATTATACATAATAAATAAACTTTATTAAAAGATTTAAAAGCATATAAATTTAATAAAATTAAAAAAATAATTAATAAATAAATTAATTAAGAGGTTAAGTTAATTAATCATGAATAATTAAAACTTATTAATAACAAGTAATACACACCTTTTGAAAAGTCCGAATAACTTGATTAAAATATTTTAATTAAAAAAATTACCTTTAAAAAACCTTTTATTACAAAACCTATTTAAATATTTTAACAATAAAAAAACGATTTTTAGGATTTAATTTAAATGATCTTTAAAATAAATATTTTAACGTTAAACTTATAAAAATTATTTAATCGAAATAAATCCTTACATTATAAAGTTAAAATAATTCGGAATATATTTATATTAAAGTATTAATATTAATTATAACCACCAAATCCCCATTTTTTAATGAATATTATAAAAGCTTAATAATTATATAACTTTAAATTATACCACCATAAACCATATTTTTAATAATTAAGGTATTCTTAAGTTTGGTTGTATTTTTTAAAATAATGTTAATTTTATAAGAAAATTTTTTAAACAAATTTAATAAATAAACATCGTTAATTTAATTACTTTATATTATAAGAAATAAATTAATTAAAGGTAACGCATTATAATGTTAAAAAAGGAGTTTACGTATAAAGCTTATATAACTTAAATAATAATTAATTAAATATTATCCTTGGATATATTATTCGAAATGTTAAAATAAAAAGAAAATTAATGGAAATATACATCATTAAATAAATATATAAAAGGGTTTAATTAAAATCACATTTAAAGAAATACATTATTTATATCATTAATAAATATGCTATAAAAGTTAACCGCAAAGATTTGAAAATTTACCTTTTAAAAAATACCTTTAATAATTAAAATATTTAACCACTTATAACGGTAATTTATATTTAAAAATAAATATTTAAAAAACGATTAAAAACCTTATAAAGAAACCGATTAAGATAATAACGATTTAATTAACCCCCCACCACTTGAACCCATTGAAAAAAACCACGAAAAGATTATATAAAAACCGACTTTACGAATAATAATGAAAATGAAATTAAAAAAAGCACACCCCGTTATAACTAAAGATGACGTTATAAAAAATGGATAAAAATAATTATTAACTTTATTTAAATTATATTCTTAAATCCTTTTTATAAATTTTTTTTTTTTTCTCGTTTTAAACGCATTTTTTTTTTTTTTTTTTTTTTTTTTTTCCTTTGTTAATTATTTGTTATATTAATTCATTAACCGCGTATAATACCTAATCTAAGTTTCTTTTAACTTTAACACTTATTTAACCAAATCTTTACCATTTATTTTAACCATTATCGGAAAATTATTTTTAATAAAATCTTTAATAATAATAAGATTTTAATTAACGTTGGCCTTTAAATGATTATGCTTATTATCTTGGAAAAAACATGTTGAATTTTTTATTAAAAAGTAATAATTATTATATATATTTTTAAACTTACTTAATATTAATTAACAATTAAAAAAAAACCACATTTTAATATGTTTCTTAATATTAAACAATTTAAAACATTTCTTATAATAACGGTAAAAAACCACATTAAAATATTTATATAATTAAATTAATAATCTTTATATATGTTGGTGATTTTTAATTAAACTAACCATATACTTTTTAATTAAATTATTTTACCAAATTTCAACATATAAAAAAAAAGCTTATAAAATACATTATTTAATAATAAACGAATAATAATTTAATTAAAAATTAATAAACTCTTAAAAAAATAACTTTAAAATTTTTTAATAAATATAACGTTTTATAATAACACCCTTAATAATATTAAAGGACATATATTTTAACATTTAATAATATCATTAACCACTTAATTAAAACATTTAAAAAAACCAACACTTATAACAAGGTATTTAACCCTTAACCTCATTATTTTTAAAACATTATTTTTAACCCATAACATTTAAATACCTTTAAAATCAATATTTACAAAGTATATAATTAATTTAAATGAGAAATAAAGCCTTGGAATAATGTTATATATTAAAGCTTTAACTTTTTTAAAATAATAATAACTTTCCTTTTATTTAAAACCATAATTAACTTTTATTATAACATTATTATTAACTTTTCGTTTAAAATGTTAATTAATTTTTTTTTCAATGTTATGATTATTATTTTTTTTAAGAATTTATTTAACTTAATCATTATTAATTATTAATAACTTAAGTTTTTCAAAGAATTTAACAATTATTACATAATTAAGCTTCATAATAAACAATTTAAAAAAAAAAATAATCCATTTTATAATAACCACTTTAATTAAATAAATTAATTAATTACCTTCACCTTCATTAAAATCACGTATTTTAAGTGGAAATATCTTAATTAATTAAATGTTTTAAACTCAAAAGATTATATAAATTAATTAGTAATAAAAGATAAAAAATAAAAAAAAATAAAAGGAAAAATTTATTAAAAAAATAAAAAGGAATAATAAACTTTATATTAACAATTACTATTAAAAATTTACACATTAAAACGTTTATTAAATTAAAAATATAATAATATAATTAACTAAATTTAACTTAAACTTTATTATATGTTTAAATTTTCCAAAAATATTAAATTACTTTTTATAAAAAACCATATTTAATACCATATAACCGTAATCCCTTTTTTTAAGATAATTTTTAAAACTTTTTTAATTATATTATTTTTTCTTAATTACATTGAATTTATACCCATTACCTTAATTAATTAACCTTTACACGCCACTTATATATAACTTTAAAAATAAACACCATAACCATTTCATTTAAAAAAAACCGTAAAAACTTAAACCTTAATTAATTAAAGCTTTTAAGAAATATCCATAATAATACTTGGTAAAATATCTTGGATTATAAGTTAACTTTAAAGCTTATATTTAATAACTTAAACTTTAACGATTAAGTGATAATAAAACAATTAATTAAAATTTTACCACCTTTTAATATTTAAAAAAAAAAATAAAAAACCTACTTAACCTTTAAATTAATTAAAGTTATATATAAATTTTATAATAACTAATACTTATTATTTTTAAGGATTAAAGTTATTTAAAAACTTTCATTAAATAATATTAACCAATTAATTTACAAAAAAAATATCCTTTAAACCTTATAAAACATTACCTTTAAAGCTTTTAATTCGATTATTATTATAAACATTAAAAAACCTAAAATTATTTATATTATTTTAATAATATACATGGACATTTTTAATAATTAATATATTAAAATAAATAACTTTAAGGTATTATATTAAGTATTAATGATTTAAAATTTAAATAACGGTATTATTTATATAATTAATTTATTATTAAATCGTTGGGATTTTAAGATAAACCACATTTAAAATTAAATAATTTATACTTAAAATACCTTAAACCTTTAATAAAAGATCTTAAAAAAAAAAATTAAAATAATTTAACTTAACGGAATTAAATAATAAAATGAATAAACTTGCGGTTATTAGGTTTTATATATAATTTATTTAATCGTTAATAAACCAATTACTTTTGTAAATTATTTATAAAAAAGATTCTTTAAGGATTATTTAATTACCTTTTACTTAACCTTTATTAATTTAATTAATATATTAATAAAAGACTTTGAAAATGATAATGCTTTTAAAAACGTAAATTAATTAATGATAAACATTAATTAACCTTTTAAATTAATTAAATCGTCCTTTAAAAAAATTAAAAAAATAAAAAAAATAAAAAAAGTTAAAACATTAAATTATTTTAAATAAAATAAGAAAAGGAAAAAAAAAGAAAAAAATGTTATTAAAAATTACTTTAACTTAATCTTTTTAATTGTAATATATAACTTATATTTTAAGAATAAAAAAAATACCTTGGAAATAAAAAACTTAATTATATTTTATACCTAGATAAAAAATAATTAAAATGAATTAAGTAATTAATTATAATTAAGTTTTTTCATTAATTAAATAATTTAAAATGATTATAAAACACGGGTATAATGTTTAAAAATTAATTGGTAAATTATAAAAATAAATTTCATTAAAGCTTAAAAACACTTGGTAAAAAAATGATACGAGTAAAGTAATGTTAAAAAACTTTTTATATTAAATGACCATAATTGTTTAATTATTTAATAATACATACGGGATATAATATGTTAATAATAATTAAAGAATTAAAAAAATTTAAATTAAAATATATATTATTTTTTTTTTTTTTTATTTAATACCTATAATTATCGTTTTTATTTTTAGAATTATTTATTAAAGATAATTAACATAATTTTTAAAGAAAATTAAATTAAAGTATAAAAGTTTTAGTTTCGTTTCTTAGTTTTAAGCTTAATTAATTCCCATTTAAATAATTATTTTTTTAATCCGTTATACATGGAATTACACACAACCATCACTCACTTAATACACCTTCATTTAACTTTTTAATATATCATTTTTTAACCTTATTTTATATAATTATTTATTATTTATTATTTTAATTAACAATTTCCATTACATTTTAAATTTAAAAAAAGTATATTTAAGCCCTTTTAAAAACTTCCAATGCCTTTTTTATAAAAACTTCCCGGTTTTAATTTAATATTAAAATAATTTTATTTTAATTACATTTTTATAATAATTAAAACGTTTTACATTTAATAATTTATTTTTTTAAAAAGTTTATAAATACGTAAATACATTATTTAATTTAAAAAAAAAATTATTAAAAATTATATTATTATTATAATATTAATATTATTAAATAAAAAAAAAATTATAATGGTTATAAATTATAAATCGTTTAAATTAATTAATATTAAAGTTAAATAATTTATTAAAATTATATATTTCTTAAATATTATTAAATATTATGGTATATAAATCATTTATCGTTTTAATAAAGTTTATATATTAATAAATTATTTATTTAAACCTTTTAATTTAAACTTAATTAATAAAACTTTATTAATTAACGAAAATAAAATAATAATAAAACTTATTTAATACTTTTATAAATTTAATCGATTAAATTTTTAAGTAATTTACGAGTATTTATTATAAGGAATAAACCTTTTAATAATAATAAAAAAAGAATAAATAAAAAAATATTTTATTAAATATTAAAATTAATTATATAAGATTTTAAAGTATATTAAAGTATTTAAAAATCTTTTATATACGGCGGGAATAATAATTAATGTAATAAATATATAATTTATATTAAAATATAATAATATAATTCATTAATTAATAAATATATATTATAATTAAAAATACGTTACGATTAAAATAATATTTAAAAAAATAATAAAATTATTTTAATATTTTAAAATAATGTTAATAATATATTAAATTATAATTAAATATTTCTTTTATTAATTAATAAAGAAATTAAATATATTATTATTAAATTTATAATTAATATACCTTTTAATATTATTTACATATTAAATAATTAATTATATATTTTTAAAATAAATAATAATATTAATAATAATTAAATATATTATTAATTAAATAAAAATTAAAATAATATTATTAACGAAATTTATTAATTATATTTTATTATTTATAAAAATTAAAAAAATGTTTAATTATTTATAAAAATAAATATTTAATAATATTTAAAATTTTATTAATTATAAAATTATAAATTAAATTTAATAATATAATTTTATTATAAAATTAATTATTTTTTTATATTTTAAAAGTAATAATAAAATAAAAAAAATTAATAATAATTTAAAAAAAATTATACTTTAAAAGTATTAAATAAATTTTATAATTATAAACTTATTTAATTTATTTTAATAAACTTTAATTATTTATAATTATATTATTAAACTTAATAATTATAATAATTTTTTTTTAATATTTAATATATAACTTTTTTAAAATTAATTATTTATTAAATATATTAAATATATTTATAAATTAATTAAAGAAAAAAAAACCGTAATTTAAAAATAATTAATAATATAATATAAAGTTTTTATAATTTATAATTATTATAATAATATAAAGGTATTTTAAAAATAAATAAAAATATATTTATAAAAAAAAAAAAGTTTAATATATATTTATATTTTTAAAAATTAAATATTAAAGGTATAATAATAAATAAATAAATATAAATTATATTATAATAATTTATAAAAAATTTATTATTATTATTAAAATAATATTTATTAATTATATAATTTAAAAAGGTTAATATTTTTTAATAAATATAATAATAATAATTTATTTTTAATGTATATAAATAATAATTATTTTATATAAAATTTATAATATATAAGTAAATAAATATTTAAATAAAATTAACGATAATTATAAAAAAGATTATATTTATAATAATTACGGATAATTATAATAAAAAAAAAATAATATAAATTTTTAATTTAAAGGTTTTTATAATAATATTTAAATTATTTATAATGGTAAATATAAATTATTAAAATAATTTTAAATCGTATATAAATTTAATTAATTATAAAACTTAAATTAATTAATAATTTATATATAAATTTACTTTTATTAATATAAAATAACGTTTATTATATATAAACGATATTCCGTATAATTAAAAAGTTTAAACGTACATAAATGTAAAATCTTAAAATTAATTAAAAGTCTTTAAATGGTAATAAAGAAATATTATTTATTAATATGCGTTAATTACTTTGCAAGGAAAATCGTGTACAAGCCAATAATAATAATAAATTAATTCTGTTTGCCATAATAAATCTAAAACAATGGGCTTAAGCGCAACTGCATAGGTACCTAGTCACTTGAAGCGTATTTCCGAGTTGGTTATGTCTCACTCAAGTTCGGTTCTCATACGACAGACAGGCGATTCTAGAGAGCCCTCCCGCAATTTTAATATCTAAATACACTTAAATTCCAGTCCCTCATGCCAGCTAATTCGAAGGTATTATCGAGATAAATCGTCTGCGATGTATGTATTTATTAGCCTCTCCTATCTTTCTAACTATCAGTACGTGATCAGCGACCCGCCTAATTCAAGAGACTTTGTCGGTAACTGCGGTATCTGTTTTCAACGATTCTAGTGCACCCTGAAACTCTTGCTCGATCACCTCCGCATGCTTAGAAGACCGTGGGTTTATTAAACAGCGAAATGGCACCGGGCTTGAGTTAAAGCCATCCGAGAAAGCGAATCTAGATGTCATAAGTATTTCGCGTACCTATTTAATAGCGAAGACTTACATGTCAACATCGATATCCTTTCCGTTCGCGTCTTTTGCAGGCCCGACATCGAAAGCCCATAGTATTCGCGCAATGTTAAGCTCGACAGACGCGGACCCAAGATGCATCCCAGGACAAATCCTTCTTCCCCAACCGAACGCGCTATGGCCGAATGTGCCGGGGTACTCACGGTTCTCTATGAAGCGCTCCGGTCGAAACTCGTCTGGATCTGGGAAATCCGATTCGTTCAAGTGAACTGAGTATGAGGTTATTAATACTAGCGGGATGAGGAATGGTCAAAGATTTGTCGCACTTACTACTCCATAGAGGTGCGATAATAGTGCTTCCTTTGGGAATGAACATCCCCTTATACACATCGTCAGCTGTGCTTGCATGCGGCGTGCCGCCCAACACAGCCACTGGTCTCCAACGCAGCGTCTCGGCGGCAACTGCTTTGACGTAAGGTAGGTGAGGCATGTCTTCGAACGTAGGGAGCCTCCCGCTTCCTATTACCCTGTCAAGCTCCTCTTGTGCCTTGGGAATGAACTGTGGACCGAATTTGACACATGCTAGGAGAAAGCTCGCAAGTGAACCTGCCGACTGTGTGGCAGTAGCTTAGCACGATATCCTAGGACCTAACCTTTCGGATGAATATGAGAACTTACTGTCTCTACTCCAGCACCGAAAGGGGATCCAGCGGCGTAAGCGAGTTCGAGATCGGGCATCCCAAGATTAGCCTGTTCCTCTAAGAGGTGCTTGGCAAAGCAAGTAGGCAAAGCCCCCTTCGCCATTCTGCCTTTTACCTCGTCCATGAGTTCAGTATACAGTTGGATGTCCTTTTGTCGCTGCTGTAGCACCTCGGCTTTCCATGGCGCAAAGATGCTGGGTACGTATTTAAGTGCCGGATAGCGCTCAACGGCGTATTTCCCCGGAATGCTAGGACAAGAGTCAGAGTACCGTATACAATAGTATAGAGGTTGCCTACTTGACTTGTGTTAGGCGGTCCATCGACTCGCCGTTGCGTTTCACCACAATGTCGGTGTCCACATCTTCGACCCTCCGTCCGTACGTGACCGTCACGATAACCGAAGCCGCATAACGCTCAAGATGTTTTCGGAATCCCTCAGGAGCTTTAAGCAAATCGTTCAACAGGACCTTGGACTCCAAGCTCTGGACAGGCCTGTAAGTTTCGCTTTGGCGTTGCATAAAACCGCTGTGAAGAAGTTTTCTCCAGCGCCGCCAAAAAGACCCGTACGGTGACATGAGTCCTCGCATCCCCCCTGATAGGAACTCTCCACCCATAATAAAACGCGGTCTGGACGAATACTTAGCGCCGCGTTTCTCAAGCAAATCCCATGCCGCCTGCGCGGAGCCCAAAATGATGGTTGGCGTAGGCCCCATCTGGAGGTAAACCACATCTCCATACTCCTTATTCAACTCTCGAAACCATAGCCATGGTTTACGAAGACCAGACTTGATGACCTTGGGGCCTGGTGGAAGTTCCGAGCGGTGTGCGTAGAGCTTCCACTCTTGCCGTAACTATTCCAAGTAAGTTAGCCACATAGCAACCCGTGGAATTTGCTACAATTTGCTTACCCTCGGAAATATCAAACTGAAATATGAAAGCGCTACGGCGAATCCTATGCTGGCAAGAAGCTTGGCGAACATCTTGACGTTCGAGTTTAACACTACCTACCTACTTGATCATGCCTCCAGAGCACGGAATTATCGACATGGAAAATGCCAATTAATCAGCTAGGGGACGCCACTCGCTGAAATAGGAACATGGGTAACCGATATTTCCTGCGCCATTGTCTCTGTTCAAACTGCCGATCTTGGCGGGGAAATCCATGTAGATATTCCCCCGAATTCGACGGCCATGTGTTTTGCGGAGTAGTGCACACATGATGAGTAGAGACTCGCTAATACGGTCTTGATTCGGTTAGTAATCTGAGGGATCTGATAGGAGTGTACTATGGAATACCTGGGTATATAATCTTGTGCTTTATCACCGAAGGTACTAATACTGTGTGCTAGTATCCTTTACCAGAGTAGGAGGAACTACAAATCCTCTTGCCCTAGAAAGCTTAGAATATTTTCTGCTTCCGGCATGCTCGGTAAGTGAGAAAAACATGTTGACGTCCATCATTTTCTATTACTTGAGATATCCAGGAGACAGTTGAAAAACGACTACGATTGGAGTCCAACAAGAGGCTGAAAGCTCAAGAGTAACACGAAAAAGGGGTAGGCACATGTTATAGCTGAATATATTCTTATACCCCGCCCTTGGCCCCTTGGCGGACCCTTCCCCATGGGGTGAACCAGGTATTCGGATATTGACCCCAGATTGCCAGACTATGTCCTATTGAATTGAGGCGGTGATATTTAGGCCTATATAAGTCCTTTGAACCGACGAAATGGTTGTCTATACGCATCGGTCGGGTTTCATATATCATATTCAAATATTTTGCAACCATGCAGAAAATTGCGTTACTAAGCAAGCCGTTTTTAACTTCCCTATTCCTTGGGATAGGTGGATTTCTTTGTGGCTAGGTAGTTAGTGAGTATCATCCTTACGATACAATATTCTCCACATTGTAACTAGCTAATGAGACTCAAGTGATTCGGGAATCATCACACCGAGCCTCGCACTGAAATCCTTCTTGGTGTAGTTTGGCCAACCTGATGCTGCTACCCGCGGAGCGATTGTGTCTGTTTACCAAGCTGGGGGTAATCATGCCTAATGTCTTTCATAATGTTTCTGCGCTGACTTGGACATAGCATGGCTTGGCAGCGCATCAGTTGGTATTACCAGTAATAAATTTGGCAGGCGGAAGGCGATAGTATTTGGTTTTATATGGGGAGCAATTGGAGCTGCACTAATGGCTGGAGCTGCTCACATAGCCACACGTAAGTATTTCTCAAACTCGATGAATCTGGTATAGTTTCTAATATGTCTGCATCTAGTCATCATGGGCCGCCTATTAGTCGGTTATGCTGTTGGGACAATCACAGGCGTCGCCCCGGTTTTTGGTGCCGAGATTGCCAAGGTGCGGATTTAAGGGTGAACATTTTTGGAGAAAATCACTAATGCTATGGATGAGGTAGACTCACGAGCGGGTGAGGATTACAGCTGCTAATCAGATGAGTAAGAAATACATTTCCCACGAGGAAAAAATACGATTACGAGACGCTGACTGAACATAAAATGATTGCGTGGGGATTTTTCGTTGCATTGTGGACAGATGTTGGTGAAGGCCGATGGAACAACCCTAACCAATGGAGACTCGGATTTGCAATTCAAGGGGTTCCGGCAGTTCTCCTAGGCTTTGGCATTTTATTCATCGGTGAATCGCCACGATGGTTATGCCTGAAAGGTCGCTACGAAGAAGCAAGACAAGCCTTCCGTAACTACCATTACGATAGATCTAATGAAGGATGGTGTAATACCGAGTTCGGCATCATCCAAGTCAACATCGAAGAGGAGCAGAAGGCACAGGGCCATCTCAATTGGACAGACCTTTTCAAAACTCCGACATTTCGAGAGCAACTATTTGTTGGGTCGTTTGTATGGACGGCTGCTATGCTGTCAGGAATATCTTTTGTGCAGTACCTACTATCAGACGGCCATCTACGCGACTCTCCAGTTCGATCAAGACCACCAGCTCCTTGTTAGCGGCCTCTACGGTTCCGTTGTCCCTGTAGCTTGCCTCACATCCCTTTTCTTCGTTGATCGAATTGGGCGAAAGAAGATTTTAATAACAAGCTCTGTTATCTTGTCTCTTTGTTACACGATCATCACTATCATTGCAGCAGTATATCCCGCGCGCCCTGAGTTCCCGAGCCATGTCTGCAGTGAAGGTCAAATTCTTCTACCCTCCCACACGTCAACGACAGCATTGACATAAGTTTCTTCATACTTGCTGATGTGGTTGCAATGCTGGGTATCGTTGAACATGATCTCTTTCACCGTCCAACCCTTCTTGCGGGCCTCCTCCGCGTGAGACACGACGTCCCTCCAATCGGTCATCTTGTCAGCCTTGGATGCAATGTAGCATATATATCTGCAGTTGATGAGCTTTTCATCCAAGACAGATTTTCGCCAGTAGTCCTCTGGGGCCTCATTTCCCATGGCGATCCATAGATAGAGGAGTGTTATGGTAAAATAGACAAATGCCGTGGTAATCAGATTGACGGGAAAGCCACATGGAAAGGAATACATGAAGGCATTGCATGTTTTCTTATAAGACGAGGCATTCGGCGTACTGTCGCAGATCAACCCAACCGTTGGGAGACGAGTCTTTAACCCTCGTTCAAGAAAAACTAGCAAGTTCGTTGCTGAGTTGACTCCCCCATTCGACATCATGTGTAACAGGATTCGAGGCTTCCCTTTCGAGCTCGCGCCACCAGGCTGCAAACTGTCGCACTCGTTCAAGATCTGGCAGACTGCATTTTGTGCTGGTTTCATGGCGTGTTGTTGGCTCGAGTAGGAGCTGATCATGCTTCCCACGACGGACTTGAGTAGCAGGATCTTTGCGCTTGGGACGTTCTGGCGATAAACTTTTGTATATTTCTCGATATGTTTGTCTGCAGCACCCATCCATGTGCATAGTATAACTAGCTGGCCGACTTGATGCTCTGATGGCGTGTACAGAAAGATCTCAGGTCCAAGTTTGGCAAAGTCTTGGAGAGCCATGATGAGCATATAGAAGAGCGTCGTTGGGTTTTGGTCTATCACCGCTGCCGTTTGATGTCGGTCGGTCCTTGAAGATCGGAACAAAGAACAGAGCCGGCGGCTCGGGAGCTGGAGAATATGGTGCGATAAAGACCGAAGATATTTTCCTGACTGTACGAAGTACGAGCAGTCGTCCAATTTCTGACAAAAGGGCAGCAGAAGTGGAAAAAAGGAAGATGTTGGCCTGTTGCAACTCTGGAAGCCCTGGCACCCTGGTTACACAACAAACCCTATTGAGCTTTATCTCAGCGAGCTCAGACCAAGCGGGATATTTGTTGTACCACTCTATTCCTCCAAAAACCTGCCCGTATAACATCCCTTGTTAAAACTCGGCCGCCCCTTACGTTGTAGTTCGCATAGCATAGCCCTCGGGACCTCAGCTGTCTCGCAGAGTATAAATTCTGCCCAAAACCCCGTCGCCTAGCTTGCCCCGCTCCCTTTTAGCCAGCTCTATCTCCCACCTGTTTAACGCAGCCAACTTCCTACCAGATGCCATGGTCGAATCGACCCCAACCAAATTCCGCGCCATCATTGTCGGCGCGGGACCCGTGGGCTTATACCTGGCACATGCCCTTTGTAGAGCAAATATCGATTACGTGGTGCTTGAGCAGTATGATACGGTGCTTCGATATCAAGGCGCCAGTGCTCGGAACCACTACACCAACTACACTAAGACCCTTCGTGTAGTTGGTATATGACATAATCACGAAATCTTTAGTGTAATGGGTGTAGTGGGTTTTATAAAACGCTTAGTATAATTAAATTGGTTAGGTGTATTACACCTCAGGAACCCACTATTTCGTATTAGTAAACCTATTTTTTAATGAAGCTATTCCCATTTACGTTGTCGCTAACCCCCCCTTGGTCCACTCCGTGAGCTCATCGCTCATACGTTCGACCTTGCCGTCTTCTAGCTCGTCCGAATAAGGGTAAAAGAAAGGATCTAGCCTTTTCACCACCCCAACCCATAGCCATGACGGCAAGACCTAAGATAATTTAATAAGTAGTAATTTTAATGTTGATCAAAGCTTTCGTACAAACGCCATATATATTTACTTACCACAATCATTGCCATAATAATTGCCATAGAAGGTATCTGATGGTATTTGTTAATGAAACCACCTAATTTAGCAGTGAACATTAACAGATACCAACAAGGGGCTTTGTATCTACTATAATTCCACAGTTAATACACCTATTATACCAACTATACCTACGATAGCCTCAAGTATAGTGGATGACTAAATTTAAAAGTGGGACCGTGTAATTGAATTGATTTAGTTGGCTTGGCAGTGCGTGTACACTGGTGGATTGGCGTGTAGTGGTTCCGAGCACTGCAAGGCGCTGGCGTTCTCCTATACCCACAAACGCTTAGGCTGCTGGACCAGATCGGCCTTTATGAGAAAGCCGAGAAGGACTTCATCATAAACCACACCCACACAGATCTGCTGATCGGGAATGGTCGAGTAATCAAGTCAACTCCCCTGTGGTCGATACTAGCAGAACAGTGAGTAACTCTGCTACTTTTGCCATCTTTCAGAAATAGCTGCGTATCTAAGTCTCAATCAACCAGTCATGCGTACCCGATGGCGGGCTTCTCCCGTGGGCAGTTGATTGGCCTCCTCTATGAGAATCTACCAGAGAAAGAGACGCGGATAAAGACTGGTGCAGCTGTCATTGATATAGAAGCACATGAGAAAGGCGTCAAGGTCCATTTAAAAGATGGTAGGACAGAAGAGGGTTCTATTCTGATCGGCGTCGACGGTGTCTATAGCAAGACGCGCCAGATAATGCAGCAGAAGCTAGCTCAAGCACCGCCTGACACATGGCCTATGACTGCCACTTATCAGGGCCTCTACGGATGTTTTCATTCCTGCCACGGTTTTGAGCCGGGCACCTTCTACCAATCACGCGGCAGTGGAATTGTTTCGCAGATTATGGTCGGTGCAGACAGGGGGCACTTTGCCATTCTGCGGCCCATTCCGCCGACAGCAGCGCCGAAGCGGTATACAACTGAGGACCGGGACCGCCTCGCTAAGGAGCTTTCAAACATCTCGGTCGGGCCTGGCGTCCGCTTTCAGGATATGTGGGAGCTTACCGTTAAGGAGACCGCTGCGATGGTGAATCAGGAGGAAGGATACTGCGACAAGTGGTATCACGAGCGGGTTGTGCTTGCGGGCGACGCTGTGCATAAAGCTACATCTGTCACGGGCTTGGGCGTGAACACCGGCATCAATTCAGCCGCAGTGCTAGCTAACGAGCTTTACCGCACCCTACAATCCGAACCCGACCCGAGCACGGGGGCGATCGAGGACGCCTTCGCCCGGTATCAGCAGATCAGGGGCCGCGAGGCCAGCCAACTACATACCTTTGGTAGAAAACAGATCCGTGGCGTCACCTGGGAGACCTGGGCGGACTGGTTCTTTGATCGTTTCGTCAATCCCTGGATCGGCGTAGACAAAGTGGCGGAAATCATCGGGAAGCTTATCAAAAGAGGTCAGATTTTGGAATACGTACCCTTCGAGGATCGGAAGGTCCAGGTGCCTTGGATTCATAGCCCTACTGCTTAGGTGATCTAGAATCTACTGTCGTGACTAGGTACCGTGTCGTATTTTTTGGATTTTGAAGAGCCAAAATTCATTGATCATCATTGCCTTCTGTACGGCCCTGACTCTTAGGTGATGGGTGGAACTTGTAAAGTACCCACAAATGAATTCCTCCCTTGCTACAATGACTTGTAGCTCTAAATTCGTTACTCGGCAAATTGAATGCGCCGCTGGATTACAAGAGAGCTTGTCAGTCTAACCTAGAAGATAGCTGTCTCTGGCCTCTAATATGGGTGTTATGCTGAGTAGTCCCCACCTGCCGTGCTGTGCCGTTGGTTATGTAGGTTGGTCGGACAATTCGTTATTATCACCGATGCCAGGGAAGCAAATTTAACTCTCACTGGCAGAGATTATTGAGACCTTTAAATAGACGGTGGCCTATACTTCTTTTCCATCACCGATCTACTAACTAAGTGATCGATACACATCCCATCCTCCTCTAAGACGATATATACCTAGGTACCTATCATTATTCCGAGTTACTCTAGCTCTTCACCTATATATTTACCTGTAGAAAATGGGGCTATATACAAGCCTTTCAGATGATATCCAGGAAGTGGACATCATTCTTGTTGGGGGTAAGAGATCCACCCTCATTGATTACGAATGTCTAGAGAACAATCAAATCTGATTTTTTCCAAAGGCGGATGCACCAGCTGTATAATTGCAAGCAGACTCTCGGATGCCGATCCAACACTGGCTATCTTAGTTATTGAGAGCGGCCAGAATAACTACGAGTTGCCAGTGGTGGTACACCCAGGCTTTTGGTATGGCCATCTGACCCCAGGTAACAAGTATACTACATTCTTTCAGGGACCTAAGTCCAAGCACCTCGCTGGTCGTCAGGCTACTGTTCCTACCGGTCATATTCTCGGCGGGGGGTCATCTATAAACATGGCGTTGTATAGCCGTGCGCAACGATCTGATTATAACTCCTGGAAAGCTCCGGGATGGTCAGCTGATGATTTGTTGCCGTACATGAAAAAAGTATTTCCAACCCCCCTTTTCACCAAATTGTTCGGTGTGAGCTGAGCAACTATAAGTTCGAGACGTACCACGGCCCAGGCCCGAGAGATCGCCATGGTTATGACGGCCCGATGGAGATATCGGGTACCAGGTTTCGGAGCCCTAAGCTTGAAAATGACTTCATCAACGCTCTTGGTGATCTTGGGTGGCCTGAAATTGAGGACATAAATACTCTTGATCATGTTAATGGCGTAATGAGGGCTTTGCGCTATGTCGACCCCGAGGGTCGGCGACAGGATACAGCCCACAAGTATCTACACCCAAGACTTCAGGGTGGTAAGCATCCTAACCTACACGTGCTTGTTGAATCCCAGGTCGAACGTGTGCTATTTGAGGGCCAGAAGGCAATAGGGGTAACTTACAGACCTAATCCGGCTTTCCAGCTTAGCGAAGACCCGCCGAGAGATAATCCTCGAGTGCTCAAAGCTCGGAGAATGGTCATCCTCTCTGCTGGGCCCTTTGGAACTCCTCTTATATTGGAAAGGTCCGGTATAGGAAATCCAAAAGTTCTAAAGCAGGCCGGAGTACCTGTCATAGCCGATGTCCCTGGAGTCGGTCACGAATACGAAGATCATTACTCGATGATGTACGGATATGAATCAAATCTCGGCCCTGAGGAGACTATAGAGGGAATAATCTCTGGCCGCCTAAGCCCCGAAGAACTGATCAAGGATAATGCAAAGATTCTGGGCTGGAACTCAGTTGACTGTCAAGCTAAGCTTCGGCCGACCGATACTGATATCGATAATCTTGGCCCTGAATATAAAGATGCCTGGAACAGAGAATTCAAGGATTTTCCGGACAAACCACTTATGATGATGTCCCCGGTCGCAGGGTAAGATTATAATCGCCTTCAAGACGCAGGTCACTCAGCGAACTAATAAAAGTCAGGTTTCCTGTTGATCCAACTAGCGTCCCTCCGAAGCAAAACTGTACCATTGTTACTTTCAACCTGTACCCCTTTTCACGAGGTCATCTCCATATTACAGGTCCTGAAATTGACGATATTCCGGACTTCGACCCCGGCGCTCTTTCAGATCCTCAGGATCTCGACATCAAGACTCATACCTGGATGTACAAAAAGCATCGAGAAATCGTGCGCCGTATGGGTGTACTCGGTGGCGAGACGCCTGGTATGCATCCTACCTTCCCAGCTGGCTCCAAGGCCGCCAATAATGGCACAGGAGAGTTTGAATATACGACTGAGGATGATAAGATCATTGAAGAGTGGATACGAGAACACTTGGATTCTACCTGGCACCCGATCGGAACTTGTAAGATGGCTCCACGCGAGAAACTTGGCGTCGTGGACCCGAGTCTAAATGTTTATGGGGTTCAGGGGCTTAAGGTCGCTGATATGAGTATTCCTCCTGCTAATATTGGCGCGAACTTGGCCAATACGGCTATGACTATTGGTGAAAAGGCGGCAGATATCTTCATCCAAGAATTGGGTCTCGGCAAGAAATAGAGCGATTCGATAGCAGAACATGCCCTCATGATAATAATCAGATCAATACTATCTTGCGTTTATTATAAGGTACCTACCTAGGTATATAGGTATATTTATATAGAGTTGAGTGCCAAAATAACTCCTTTATTTGATTTTCTTTTGACACGGCATTATAGATTACCTATATTGGATTTATTTACCAGGTACTCGTGTAATATGCTTAGTTCCTCACCTATGATCGATGATTTGGCATGTGGCATTATCTTACTATAATAATCCTCGGGACGTCAAAAGGCACGGTGTCTTTGCCAAAAGGCACGGTGACCCACATGGTTTATACCCATTACAGCTTAGCAGTGTGGATACTTGATCTTACAGTATAAAGCCTATACAAATTTAAGTACCTTTTTTACCTCCATCCCTTCTTGATATTATCGTTGACCTTGCTGTCGCCCCTTAACAACCCTTCCTGTTGCTACCGCAGGCGCTATAAAAGGTCCCCTTATCTTATACAATCATCAACAGCTTTTATAGCTAGCGCTGCCGCCTAGTTAAGAGGCTTATCGTAATATATATCCTTTCTAATACAGCCATCTCGCCGCTAGGTCCCCTGTTCTAGCTAGGTGGTTATTATTAAGAGGCGATAACAAGGTTAACGATGATATTAAGCCAAGGCTGGCAAAAAAGGTACTTGAATTTGTATGGGCTTTGTATTATAAGATCAAGTACCCATACTACTAAGCTATAATAGGTATAAGCCGTGTGGGTCACCGTGCCTTTTGGCAAAGACACCGTGCCTTTTGACGTCCCGATAATCCTAACTTGACTGTGCACAGAAACTAAGATCATATCGACATGTGGTCATCCCATTTTTACCAGGGTTGATTGTGTAAACGTTGCAGACGTATACTATTACTAATGAACCCTATAGTCGGACTCAACATGGCCAATGACCTAGTTCCCATGACTCGTAAGACTTTCAATGAACTAAGCAAATGGGTAACATTTCCCAACAAGCGCCCGCCAATAGCCGTCTACACTTTTTGAGAGACATAGTGAAGAGCCGAGGTATCCGCCGAACAACTAATTGAAATTTGAAACGCCGACCTGAAAAGATTTGGAGTAAGAGAAATAAGCAACTGCAACTATAAGCAACTATTCGCATCCAAATGCCTAGGTAACAATAAGCTGACTAGCCCTGTCGGGACTTTGCGGGATACCTACCCCAACGCGGGGATGCCACGCGACTCTGCAGGCTTTCCTCATGACCTATAGCAGAACGGCATCAAGACCCCTAGAGGAAATGCTTCGCCGCAAATACATGATGCATGTCATCTTCAAAGCCCAACTTCGAAAAGGCAAGTTCTAGCCGAGTTCTTTAGAGCACGACAGAGTACAACTTATACCAACGGCTCAGATGCGGGGTTCTAGATCATGGGTTCTGATGAAGTATGCCATCGCCAGTTTGCACTTTTCGGGGGCCAACAATGAGACCCGGCGCTGCCGACATGAATTTAGTTACGAGTGTAGGACAACGTAGATGCGGTGCGAGGCTTATGATGTCGAATGGCATTTTAAACTATTATCTGCGAGGTAACGGACCGTGTGCTATTCCGGGTGGCTTCTGTTGTTGTTTAACATTTTGCCCGATTTTCGTTATTTTGCCCCGAACTCCGTGCGTCCCATAAGTGCCGGGACGGGACAAAACCCAGGTTGCCGGGTCGCGGGCACAGAATTGGACATATGTGAGATTGAGAGGTAGATCTTCGTTCTTATTCCCCTTGAGCCACTCCGCGAAGTTCGCAGTGGGACCTAACTCCGTAGTACCGGCACTTCGCCCCCCTGAAGGGCTAAAATAAGAATTCTACGAATTTCAAGTGGTTAAATTATGTCCCAGCGTTATAGCGGTTCCACAATTTCCCGCAAGCCACCCGAGCTTTTCTCCTTTTCCCCTTTTCCCCCGCTACTCTATGCTGTGTTACAAATATTCGATCCCACGTTCTGCTTCCCGTCTAACGTCAGCAATGGGCCATGGGCCAACGCCACAAACATTTCGTACACCTGGGCAGCCAACCTACAGGGCTCTGAAGATTTTTGTGGGAATGTCAACTAGATACCCGAACATTCCAACGGCGTAGATAATTACCTAATCTAACTTTATTCGATGTGATCTGAACTGGGCGGGCCACTTTTCGCCCGATGTCTCGGATCCTTTAAAATCCTAACCCCTTCATTGGCAAAGTCCTAGCTGGGTAACACATATATAACTAGTATAAAAGCCCAGAACCAAGCCTTGTCCGAGCTAGGAAGCTGTTAATGAAAATCATCAGATCAAAAACAAAATGCCAGAGAGACATGTTTCCAACGATCATCAAGTTTTGACCTAGGATAAACCAGTTTAGCAAACTTGCTTAATGTTACGTGACCCGTAGAAGGCCTAGTCACCGCTCATTACTTACCTTCTGGTTGTTGGCCGGTCACCAGGTGGCAGCCTAACCCAACCCATCCGCCCTTGTTGTTTCTTAGATCCGTTGCGCTGAGGCACAACTAGTTGCTTGGCATCCCTCTCTGCACGGGATAGCCAATGAGGAATTTCGAAAGTATTCGTGGCAGCGGATTATACGATGCCACAGCGTTGGCGTGACTCCCCACGAGGCTCTGCACGTCAGTCATGCTTGGGTCGAGAAACCCTTCGATACCCCTTACCAGTAGCATGGATACCGGACTGACATGTGCTGTCGTGAAGCACGAGGCACAGCTTCTCGAACGGCGATGTGCAAGAGCCTACCTAGGGACGTTGGGTCCTACTAACTAGGAGGTATATATGATGCCCTACTAAGGATTGTGTCCACATAGAAGTACTACCTATATAAGGACCCGTAATACTCTGGAATTTGCTATGTCTTACCGTTATCCAAGAATTCTCCTTCGAAGATAGCTAGAACGGGGTTTACTCCTTAAGCAAGGTGTTCCCACACGACTTGTACACAACATCTCAACCGCCATACAATATGTCTCTCATATCTATATTGCTCAGCTATCTGAGCATCGTCTCCTTTATCTCGGCAAGTCCAATTGGGTCTCGAAGAGATGGCTTGAGCAGGCGGTCACCGCACGACTCACCACTCGAGTCCCGGGATACAACCACGCTCTTCTCAGAAATCGATGCCAGTTTCACCCTTGGCTCCGCAGAAGACAAGGTGAATAGCGCAGGAACGTACCCTCGTCTAGCCAGGCTCTCGGATGGTGGAATTCTCTCGATATCAACCGTCTTCAGTGGGACCACGCGAACCCTGACAATCTCACGAAGCGACGACAATGGCGTGACATTCAGTCAGATCGGCACAGTAGCCCAAAGCACCGGTGACTTGGACAATGGATTTCTGATCCAACTCCCGTCAGGCACCGTGTTAGCCACGTTCCGGAACCACGACCTAGACTCTAACGGTGCCGCGACTTACTACCGCATCACGGTCTGCAGCAGCACCGATGGCGGCAAGACATGGACATTCCTATCCCAGGCGGCAGAAAACTCTGCTAATGGCTACAACGGATTGTGGGAGCCGTTCATACGCATAGCCAACAACGGCGCTCTCCAGCTGACGTACTCGGGCGAGCTGAGCGCGACCAACCAGGAGACATTCCGGGTCATTTCTTCTGACGGGGGGAGTACCTGGAGCGCGCCTACGAATCTACAACTGCACGGAAGCCAACAACTACGTGATGGGATGCAAGGCATCGTATCTACCACGGACGCAGCCACAGGGCAAGCCGCCTTGGTTATGGTATTCGAGGTGAACGACAACACCCACGTCTACCTCGGGACCGTGACTTCGTACGACGACGGAAACACGTGGGGATCCAGGAACACCATCTACCGGCCGTCCGACCACAACGCAGGGGCCCCCCAGATCGCGTCTGCTGGAGACAACCTGGCGGTGGTGTTCATGACGGACGAGGATAGGGCTGTCAGCGACATTGCATGGCCCGGTAATGCTGACATTAAGATGATCTTCTCCACAGAGCTGCGTAACGGCCAGGTTACGTGGACCAGTCAGACGATGCACCTCTCGGTGGACAGCTCATACTGGCCCGGCGCATTCCAGAGAGACGCCAACGGCATAATCGCTGTCTACGAACGTGGGGGCGTCCCTTATGGGAAAGTCATTTCGAACGCGTAGCTGTCAAATGCTGTACTACGCGCTCGAAAATTTGTGCCCAGCTAGGGATGCGTTGTTAGGAATGCTCGAGGGGCTATCTGAGGAGTTCATTGGTTGGAATTGGGACTATCGCGTCTGATATCCCCTGATATAGGTTACGCAGGTTATATTAACTAAAGATGGCGTGAATGGGTTAGTTAAGGAAATTTTGTATATACATTCATTTCGACATGTTGTTACTAGGATAGGGGTTTAGGTAATCTAGGTAGGTAACCTAAAATGAACATATTTGTCCCCCTTAACATTCACGCTTGCTAGACAATCCCATTAAACCGGGAGGAATCGTTGAGTGAAGCCGATTTGGATGAGACTGGTTGGAATTTTCGAGGCCCGGCATCGGGATGAGTAACTTCGCCGATGCTGGGCGTTAATTTTTCGGCACTGCCCGGTTGACGTGTCTATAGGTCCGCATTCTAGTGATGTGGATTGAGGCAGTGTATAGTTCGGTCGTGTAAGCCAAGTATTCTCAACTTCACCTCGCGAAATATTTTAGGTAAAAGGTAATTTCGTCAAAATTTGTGACGACGAGCTAGCTTGATGATTATGGGGATTGCATTTGAATTGCCCCTTACTTGTTTCATTAGCAATCACTATGATTAGTGCAAGGGGAAAGTTGTGATGAATTCAAATATATTTCTAATCAAGAACAATCAGAGGTCATGGC
Organism: Annulohypoxylon bovei var. microspora; assembly: GCA_022836615.1. Classification (NCBI taxonomy): domain Eukaryota; kingdom Fungi; phylum Ascomycota; class Sordariomycetes; order Xylariales; family Hypoxylaceae; genus Annulohypoxylon; species Annulohypoxylon bovei. Next base: position 92,670 of record MU405355.1, read on the forward strand.
GAATCCTGCCCGCCAAGGCGAAAGGAACATTGTTAGTTAAATAATCATGTCGAAAGTCATAACGCTCGTATGCCCGAGTTTAACGAGGGTAATTGAACGGGAAGAGCTTTGGTGTAAATTTTTTTCTCCATGGTCCTTATCAAAAATCTCCTATCGCGGTAATTCCGTATCTCCGGCGCTAAAAGTGTGTAAACCCCGTTATCCCCAGAGAGGCCGTTAAGTCCACGACGGTTGATTGGGTGCATCGTCTCGTGGGTGGGGCATTTTAACCAATCAAACAACAGATCTCAGCTTTCGAGGTGGTCCGTTCGCGAGAGGGTGGTTTTCGACAAGATTCAGTTTTTCGAAAACGAAAAGCTTGTCAAAAGCTGGCTCTCGCGCACGGACCAGTTGGGTGGGAAAGAGTGATTACCTAAGGTGATTACGTAACTGATTTAGCACACGTAAAAAAGACCCCTAATCTGGGTAACTAAGCAACCCCCGAAAAGGTGACTAAGGCGTTGAAAAGGTGGCTAAACGGGTGGCTGAACGGGTGGCAAGACGGGAGGCTTAAAGGGTAAAGGGTGGATAAACGGGTGGGTAAACCGGGGGTTCAACGGGTGGTTATACGGGTGGTTCAACGGGGTCTAGACGGGGGGTTTAACGGGTGGCTACACAGGAGGCTTTACGGGGGGTCGTTCAACGGGAGGTTAAACGGGTGGCTAATCGGATGTTTAGATCGGGGGAGGCTACGGGTGGCTAATCGGGTGTTTAGATCGGGGGAGGCTACGGGGGATACAATGGGTGGTTCGACCGGGGGTTCAACAGGGGTTCAACGGGACGGGTGGCTAAACGGGTGGAAAGACCCGTGGTTAGACCCGTGGTTTGAAGGGTGGCTAAACGGGAGGCCCAGCGGGTGGCTTAGGGGTTCGATAAGGGGTGGCTTACGGGGTGGTTACGGGTGGTTCAACGGGTGGTTCAACGGGTGGTTCAACGGGTGGTTAGACGGGTGGCAGCACGGGTGGCTTAAGGGTTCGATAAGGGGTGGCTAAAGGGGAGGCTTAAAAGGTGGCTAGATGGGTGCGCGAACCGTGGTGGTGAGTGGTTTCGTCGGATGAGAAAAGAAACAAAGGTGGGAGATCGGGGAATCGAACCATCGACCTCCGGCTAAACTCGGGATATTGTGCCACCCGAACGGGTGGCCTCGCGTGATTATATAATACCTACCTACCATAGCGGCAAAAGGTGTGTTACGATAATCATTTTACTTTAAAAATCATTTTAATTTTTAAAATTATTTTAACATTATTATGTACCTTTTTTTATTATTTGTATGTAAAGGTATAAATAAAAGTTAAAATGATTTTAAAAAATTAAAATTATTTTTAAAAAATAAAATCATTTTAAAAAATGGAATCATTATATTTTTTTTTTAAAAGTAATTATTTATATATTTTAATTATAATAACATTTATAACATTTATAATAATTTTAAAAATAAACCATTATAATTAATAATGGTTTTAAAGTTCGTTTTATAACCTTAAAACATTTAAAAGTTTTTTTTTATTATTAATAATAACATTTTATATAACACGTATAACACGTATAATTATAACGCTTATAATAATTATAATATTAATAAACTTTACATATATAATAATAATAATAACATTTAAAAAAAAAAAAATTTAAAAGTTTTTTTATTTTTTTTTACTTTTTATATTCACACATTTATCCATTTATTTATTTATTTATTTACACATTTATATAATAACATCATTAATATTATTATCGTGTTAAATTTATTAAATTAATAAATGCGTAATAATAAATGCGTAATAATATTAAATTAATAAACATGTAATAAATTAATAAACGGGTAATAAATTAATAAACGAATAATAAATTAATAAATTAATAAATTAATAAATTAATAAATTAATAAATTAATAAATTAATAAATTAATAAATTAATAAATGTAAAATTAAAAAAAAAAAGACGAAAAAGTAACGGCGGGGTATAAAATATAAAAAATAATTTTATATTTTAAAACCATTTTATAAATAAAAACCATTTTATATTTAAAATTATTTTAATTTTTAAAATGGATTTATATTTAAATAATTCATGTTATTTTTTATATATATTTTATAATATATAATTATTTTTTAAATTTATTATTTATCGTTACGATAAATAAATATTTATAATTAAAAAGGTTCATTAAATATTTAAAATAACGACGTTTATATAATGAATTTTAAAAATAAACGTTAAAATTATTTTTTATTTCGTTATATTAAAAAAACGCATTTATTATTTTTTATATTTAATAATTAATTATAAATTAATTTTTTAATATTTAATTTTTATTATTTTATATATTATAAAAAAAAAATTAAGCTTTTATATAATATAATTTTTAAGTTTTTTAATATTTTATATACCATTTTTTTATAATTATAATCGCATTTAATTTTCTTTAAAAATTATTTATTAAATTATTTAATAATTATTTTTAAAATTTATTTTAAATTTTATTAACGGTTTTAATTAATAAATTTATTAATTTAACGTTTTTAAATATATTTTTTAAGCTTAATTTAACGGTATAAATTTATTTTTTTAATAATTTTTAAACATTTTTAATAAAATTAAAATTAAATGAATATAAAAATTAATTTATAATAATAATTTCGTTTTTTTTCGATTTAAAAAATTAATTAATTTATTATTAATTAAATTTTATAAATAAAAATATTATTTATAATAAATATAAAACTTTTAATGTAAATTTAAAATAAAATTTTTTATAAAATTTTTAAAATAATTATAAATATAATATTTTTATATTTTATATTAAAATTATTATAAAAATTTTATAATATATTACGTTTTTTAAATTTAAACGTATTTTAAAATATTTATAAATGTTTTATTAATTTATTTTATAATTATATATTTTTTAATAATAATTTTTTACTTTAAAATATTATAATTAAAAATTAATATATAAATAAAATTAAAATTAAAAAAATAAATATAATAAACGTGAAGGCAATAGGTCACGATACGTTTGCGTGTAATACCGTGTGATGTATTACGATCTTGTGGTTGTGTAAACGTTACAAAAGTCCAGTTTCCAAA
>MU405356.1:0-95584 GCA_022836615.1 Annulohypoxylon bovei var. microspora
ATTAATTCATTTATTTAATTACTTTATTATTATTAATTTTAACTTAACTTACGGTTAAACGTTTTAAAACGTTAACATAATTTATATTATTAATAAAAACTTTTAATTACTTAATAATTTTATATTAATTTTATTTAATTATAATAACATTTATATATCGTACATAATGATTAAAGTAAATAAAATTTAAAACTATTTCGAAATTAAATTAAAAATAATTTTCTAATTATTCTTTATTAAGTTTATAATTTAATTAATCGTATAAAAATAATAATAATTAATATATAAATATATTTAATTAATATTTAAATTAATTTAAAATTATATTAATTTTCATTTAAAGTTATACGTTAATTTATTATTATTAATAAATAACGCTAATTTTATTTCATTTAAAAACTTAAGTATAAAAATCATAAATTAATTTTTAATTAAATTAACTATAAATTAATAATTTAACTTTTTTTTTCCTTACCCGTTTTATTATAAAATACAAGTTTATAACATGAATTTATATTAAAATTACATTAAAATTATACTTAAATTAATATTTATAAATAATATAATAATAAATTTCGCAATTATTTTAATTAACATTTTTTATAATTTATAAATTATTTCATAACATTTTATATTATATTAAAATTATATTTAAATTAATGTGGATTACCTTTTAAAAAAAGTATTTTAATCATTATAAATTAATTTTACGATACTTTTCATATTAACTTACCAGCTTTTATACTTTTAATTCGTACGATTAAAAAACGTTTTTTTCACTTTTTACTTTCGCATTAAATCAAGTAAAAGTTAACCTTAAATTTTTATAACGATGATGTTATATATAATGCTTTTAATTATCCAAGGTTATTTAAATAATCACGATAAAAAAAAATATTTACATAAAAAATTATTTTAATATAACTTTCGTCCGAAAATTCTTCTTTAAACCTTCCCACTTCGTTGCCGCCGTTATATACGTAAAATAATCTAATAAATCCGACATTTATTCACTTACCTTTAAATTAATTTAAAAGCCGTTTTTTTTATTCGCCTTAAAGTTCCTTCCCTTAAACGCTTCAAAATCTTGGTGTTATATTTATTTTAATTTTATTTTAAATTAAATTTTAATTTATTACATAAAATTCATTTACATTTTTTCGATCCTTTTTATAAAGAATTAATGAATTTTTTAATTTAAGTGGATTATTTTAACTATAACCGTAAATTATTAATAATGTAAATAAAAAAAAAAATAAAAAAATAAATAAAGAAATAAATAAAAAAATAAATAAAGAAATAAATGAAGAAATAAATGAAAAAAAAAATAAAATTAAATTAAAATTAAATTTAAATTAAACTTTTTTAAAATTTCTTTTAAATTATAAATGTAAAAATAAATTTAAATATAAAAAATCGAAACATAATAAATTTAAAAAGGGTTAATTTTAAATTACTTTTTTTTTAAATTTAAAACTTAAATAATAAGTTTTAATAAACTTTATTTAATAAGGTAATCCATTTTTTATTAATAATTTACAAACAAGTTAAATACGTTTTCATTTTATATCGGTTTTTTTAATTATAAATATAAAGGTTTTACACTTTCGTATTAAAAGTAATATATAAGTAAAAATTCATTTATAAAATAATTTAAAATTACTTTAAAAACTAATATATAACTTAAGTTAATACCGTTATTCCCACTTTTTTAAAAACATTTAATTAAATTAATGTTAACTTTTTTTAATTTAATTTTTTTTTAAATTTTTATTAATATTATATTTAAAGAACTTAAGTTGAAAATAAAAGCAATAAAAATTACGAAAATAAAAATAATAAATCCGTTTTTAAAATAATCTTAAATTATATTAATATTAAATTTAAATTAATTAATATTTCTTATGGTTTTAATTATAATATAAAATTAATTTTTACTTTATTTAAACGTAAATATTTAATTTATATTTATTTAAATTTAATTAAATTTAATATAATTTTAAATAATAAATATCTTTAAAAATCATAATCTTAATTATAATAACTTTTTTTTTTTTAAAACATTTAATAAAAAAGTATTATATTAATTTTATAATTATTTATAATATAAAATATTAATATAAATTAAAAATTATATTTATATAATTAATTTAATTAAATTCATTATAAATATTAATTATATTATAAAATAAATGAGTTTAAATTATTTTAAAATTTTATTTAATTTTTACGATTAATTACGAAATAATATTACATTAAAATTAAACTTAATATAATTTTAACATAATTTTAATATAATTTTAATATAATCTTTAAATTAATAATCATATCATGTGATTAAATAACTTAAAAATTAAAAGGTGGTCCGAATTAATCGCCGAAAAATGGTCCGAATTAATCGACGAGGTGGTCCGAATTATAAGCCCCTTTTATTTAACTTTTAAAAAAAATATATAATTTATTCCATTTTCTTAAAACCTCGTATAATTACTTAATAATTAACAATTAAAAGGCGCGTATTTCTCGTAACGAATACGTAAGCTACTTAGGTACCTAGGTAAGTAAGTGAATAATATAACGAAACGATTTTAACCATGTTAACGAGTCTTAAATATCCGTGACACATTATGGGGGTATCCAACAACGTGGCGTATAGGTGTAACCCATTAATATCTATTCGGTTAAGCAAGCCCGGTATTCATGGATCTTCCTTAACCACCACGCCAGTACCTGTTCAAATTGCCTTGATCGAGTCATTCCAATTTGCATACTTGAAACTACAAAAGTTTTCAACAGGCAATACTCAATGAGATGTTGAACCAAAGCGAAATATAGATCGACAGTTAGTTTTAGCATACATAAGGTAAGATATCAACATTCACCGTTTCACGAAGGAGTAAATCATTCATCTGGGGGAAGGTTTTATCAAATCCCAAGCACGTACATAAATAAATTTACTCCCATCGTTATTTTTACTTCGAAACGCCGTAAACTTAGTAGCTCCTTTATGGTAAGACCAAGTTAGTCATTCCCATTGCGCTTCCCAACGGGTAGGTTGTAAACAAGTGAAACAGCATCTTAAATGCTCATTGATGTTTAAAATATACTCCTTAATTAATCATAGTTAGCTTATTTATATTATCTAATTCTGATTTGTAGAATCACATGACCAGTCTTAGAAAGTTAGTTGCTGCCCAACCAATCAGCCCGCTTAATACCCTTAAGGTAATAAAGATTAAGAAGCGAGGGAAATAATCTGAAACTTGAGTATACCGTTATCTGGATCTCCGACGGATGGGCTAGCAAGATAAAGTCTACGCTAGGGTAACTACCTAGGTAGAAAAAAACAAAAAAATCAATCCATGAACAATACATGCTGTCGCCATTCTATCAGTGGGCTCATATATAAGCCACTCGCACTCATCTCTTCTAGACTTGGGTTTCCCTCCTAGTATAAGTACTCTCAACTAAACACAAGTTCAAATATTTTTGTTTCATAGAATCTAATGTACCTAACCAGTCTTAATACTAGTTAAGCACTGTAAAAATAGACTATACTAGAAGTAGCCATGAGAGGGAACAAGACACCCGAAGAAATAAACCAATTAATCGAGAGGAATATTCATACGCACATAGTTCTACCGTAAATACCAGGTACCCACTACCTACATACACCGCATCTATAAGGATTTACAATCAGTTCAGCCAACCTATCCCATATTTAAACCCCTTATCCTCCCCCAAGTCTCCCATCCCTAGGTACATACACACACCTAACCTAACCTAACCTAACCTAACCTATATATGAGACCCGTAATTTACTACCATTAAAACAAGAATCCGCGAAGATGCCGCGCCGCGCCATATCCATGATCATGCCTTGCGTTATATCGTATCAGTCTACAATACCTCGTGCTCGTACGTACTCCACGCCTCGGTAGATACATATCCTACTAGTCCACCACCTCTATCGACACAAACGCCATCCTGCGCTTCTCCTCGCCGCACATCTTCGCCGCGGACAGCGGCGACCCGAGCCCCTGACACTCCCCCTCGCTATCCGAGCCCGTGCTGACGGACGCCACGCTCCCCATCAGCGACCCCGCCGCGCCGCTCGTCTCGCTGCCGCGATCGCTCCCGACGTCGTCTTCGCGGGCCGCCTCCGCGGGAACAACCAGCGGCCCACCGTGTTTCCCCTGCCCCATCTCCTTCTGCAGCAGCATCTGATTTCTCTCCTCCTCCTCGTCATCCTCGCCCTTGCCCGTCTCCCACATGCGGTCTATCAGCCTCTGCTTCTCCTCGTCCCTTACCGTGGCGTCGAACTCGAACGGTACCGGCTTGGCGATGAGCAGCGGCGTATAGTCGTTCCAGTGGACTGGGACCTCGGTGCCGTCGGGGTTTCTCTTCTTGCGCATGTTGAACGCCCACGCCATTCCGCCCATCGTTAGGAATAGGTCCTGGTCCACGATCGGGATTCCCTGGCATGTGCGGCGGCCGAAGCCGAATTGGCTGAAGCCGTTGAGGTTTGGGTGGACCGTCAGCGGCTCCTTGTACGTCGGGAACTTCGGGTCTACCCACCGCCCGGGGTTGAACGCGTCCGGGTCCGGGTACATGGACTCGTCGCGGGTGATGGCCCTGTGAAAGGTTAAGTTAGGATGACGCTAGTCTAGGATTATGCCGTAACCTATATGATGGGTTCGGTAGACCTACCATTCTAACGCGTGGATAGTAGCGCCCGCGGGAATGAAGTAGCCGTTGTACACATCGTCCTGCTCGATCGCGTGTGGGATTCCTTCTCACGGAGTTAGTCAAAGGTATAATCAGCTGAGAATGGATCTTATGTCTCAGTTATGATAAATCCTAAAATCCTAATCCTTCTTGGGTAACTTACCGGTCGGGACCGGAGGGCGCCACCGGATGGTCTCTTTGACTACAGCTCGGAGTAACGGTAACTTTTCGCGGTCTTCCCATTCGGGACATCTTCCTTCGCACGCGGTGTCAATCTCGTCCTGGAGCTTGCCCTGCCAATCGGGATAATGTAGCATGGCGAGGATGAAGCTTTGAATCGGGCTCCCTATTGTTAAGGCCCCGGCGATGGCCATTTGACCAACAACATATGTTGCCTCCCCCTCGTTGCCCCATTTGTCACTATCTTTCTGGGTGCTCAAGCTGTTGATGAAGGTGCGCACAAAACTAGGTTCGGCGTTCCCCTCGTCAATACGGTCATGCACATACTGCACGTTGCCTTTTAGGAGCCCCGCTTCAAGTTCGTGTCGAGCGTGCTCCTTTTGCTTCCACGGACTTAAGAAGGTTGGTATGTGCATGAGCCAAGAGATGACGTTAGGGAGGGCACCTGAGGGAGAGATAGTCTCGAGGAGGCCGAAAGTAGTCACCCGTAAAAGTTGAGCAGGATGAGGACTGCCCCAAGAGAGGCGGGATACTGTACGTGAGGTGAACTGTTCGACGTATTCACGATATTGTGACGGATCCTGCGAGAGTAGGTATAAGAAACGGTCCCGCTCCTTGGCTGGATAGTCGTGTAACAGTGACTTGGCCGATACCGCCATCAGTTGTTGACAAAGCTTCCGTTGGCGTTTCCACGTTTCTGCAGTTCTCGTTAGTGAGGAATTACCCCTCGGTGTCCTATGCTCGCCTACCATTTCGTCCCGATAGAGCGAGATAATTCCCGCTCGTTCGGTTGTCTGGAAGATTTGGTATCAGCGGCCGATCCGAGTAGTTGGCTGCTCGACGAGATAGTAGGTCATTGGCGATCTGTTCCGACGATATCCAGACATGTGCCGTGCCAAACATATCCGTTTGATATATCGGCCCATACTCTTTGCTCCATTCGTGAAACTTTAGCCATGTCGACTCTGCGGGGACATCATGCACGCGGCCGATTAGGGGTAAGGCTACAACTTGTCAGAGGGTTTCCCGTGAACGTCATGGGCAATAGAGGCCGGGGAAGAGAGTAAGGAGTCATCAGAATACTGACACCTAGGACCAGGTAGTGGTCGAGCACCTGGTGGTATCCTTCGCCTTTCACGAATCCAACTCGTCAAGTAAAGCGCGCATGACAACAGGAAAGAAAAGACAAACCAAGAAGCGACTGCCATTGCTATGGCCGTGAGGTGAACTGGACCCAGGGCGGCAGATCAATAAATAGAAAGCCAAGAGACTTTGAAGCTTAAGAACTAGACCAAAGGGTGGTTGTCCTCCCTTGTGGCCCTTATAAGACAACTGACTTCGATGCCCATCCGGGCGGCCATTCGAACGTTTAACGATACTATATCTTAAGGGAGACCACATCCCTACCAGGGTGGGGCCATTGGCCCCCATTGCATATGTATATGATCTGATCGAAACGGTGATCATCATTGGGCGCGTCCTGCAATCCATTCCGGAGGAGTGGCTTGGAATGTCTTGATTTAGCATGTCTCACGATGCAGAGTCCGACGCCTCTGAAGAGCCAAGCTTGTTGGCACATGGATGGAATATAGCTTCGGTGTTCGAAGCGAAAGGATGTCTGACGAGCATGGTCGTCTGAGATAAGATTCACGTATCCTAGATCCAACCGAACTACCATGTCGGAACTACCGACCCAATCTAAGTCATGCTTACTCGCAAAGCTCGCACTTTTAGGACGAGAGCGCGAAATATTTTCTAACTCATATGGGAGGGTTACAGTACCTTAAGTCGAAACCTATAAGGTTAAAACGTCCATGTGGAGGGGCGTCACATCAATAAAATCCTAATGATACCTTACTGCGTCTCTAGTCCCTCGTTATCTAAGTCCGCGGAACCGGATAATAATTCCTGCGTCATAGTAAGTTCAACATGCGTTGATTATGAAGGTTGGTGCATCACCACCAGGAATAGTCTCGCTAAGGTTGACACGTGTAGATTCCCAGAGACCGGCCTGATGGTGTATCATTCCCCCAGAGCGAAATAAAGGTCAGCTAACGTGATGAGCTGCAGATGGTGTGGACGAACCTGGGTTGGCCCCTTGCTATCGAACACCATCTAGAACTTCAGTACCGAGATGTGTTTCATAAAAGATGATTTCGATAGGGCTAATGTTATGAGGGATGTGGCGCGAGGCGAAGTTGCAAAGTTTGCGACATGGTGTGAGATCAGCTAAAGCCGACGACTGCAGCTCGTGTAACCAATAGGAACTGTTAAGCCCACGCATGTTGTGATGTCGCCAGCTGCATAATCTAGGCCGCTGTGGCGTTTAAATGGTAGAAACAAAGAGCCGAGGACGAGTGATATACTGCGCTGAAGAGATGACAACAAACGCCACAGCCGATATGATGTCGAAATCGTCTTGAAACCATCACCATGCTGCCTTGGCTACACAAAGACCCGCATGGCTGCATGAATCGGCGAATGAGATTCGTTAGTTCCGGCGAAGGACGGAAATTCCCCAAGCTCATATTGGTGAACAGACTACTGGGATCTGCAGGACACGCGAGGCTGGAAGTAAGGGAGCCCCCCACACATACCAAACCCCTGGGACGATTTTAGCTGATGAGCTGATGAATTTTTGAAGCCGTTTCCAGCTGAAAGGATCTAGGTACGGCTGGATCAGGATTGATTTCTCGAACCTTTCCCAATCCTTGCCCGGGTATTCGACATAGGATCGAGGAGAGTATTTTAGCGCGATCACTCCTTTTGGAATCGACCTGCCGGCCATAGCCCTTTGTAAATTCACGCATTCTCGGTTGTATCATCGAAATAAATTTGATAGTTAGAAACCTCATGGTTGTGTGTCGATCGGGGTCTTAGTAGGCTCCCGATTGGCGCTATAGTTCTCTAGGCGACGCCACATTCATGTGAGTGTATGCAGGTATGTATGTCGTTAGGCATCGCGTTCATGCCTTTAGGTATTAGTTTCTGATCATCCAATGAAAACCAGCTACCAAAGTGGTTGAGAATACTCCTATACGACGCTCTGACTTTGGAGCGAGGCTAACCTCCTAGCTTCTAGGAATAAACTTCATTACACCCTTACTTGGGTTTTGGCCTGAGATCGATGGAGGGAGACTTCACATCTGTACTAACTATAGTTAGCAAGGTGGATTATACCTAGAAGCCAGAGAACGACGGCTGTCTGTTCCTCGGTTAGACTACCCTCTAGGCACCGTTCGGGCCCGAGACTCATCAAACGGTTGTTGGTAGATACCTAGGTAATCTAGGCATTGATTTCCAAGGTTATCACCTTAAAAAGCAAGATCAAAGTGGTGGGACCTAAACTGCCCGAAGTTTATGTCGTGCACTTCGACATGCACTCCAGCCAAGGCGCATAGTTACATGTGTTTCCAGTCGGCAGCTGGGCATCGGATGGGCCAGTATCTTTTCCCTCTCACAGTTCCGACCTTCCTAGTAAGTCCCGCATAAAATCACACTGTCGATATGGGTTTTCAAAGGTGGCCATCTTCTCGTGATGAATTGGCAATAACCTATAACTTGACCTTACTGTAGTCGATGTCCCTTGTCGGTCTGTGCCACCGGAGACGATGAAATCCCAGATCGACTCACCGACTATTATTCATGATTTGTATCATGACAGCGCAAGGATTCCATGAGGCTCGCAGGATCTCCGGTAATAACTTTGAAATACCCTATCTATCGATTTGTTCAAAGGTGAGTTATAACGCACTATCAGGTACGTTCGCTCTCTAGCATCAAGTAGGAGTGCGGAATGGTCCGAATTTGGCGTCTCTTCTCTTACTATTAGGACTGAGGCGTATAACGTCAGCCCGAAGCCCGTTAGGCGCACGCGAATCCTCCAAGTAAATATCGGTGCGAATAAAGCAGTAGGATGTTGTATGGTTAGTTACAGCCATATTTGATCGCCGACTCTTCAAATAACATCATCCCATCTTTTACGTGAGTAGTCTCCGAGACGAGTTGATGAGTTGGTTCTACTAACAATCCTTCACCAAGATCGTAGCAAGGGTATTCGTAGGCTCTCGAGAGCTTGACGTTGACCAAAGCTCGGCGGAACTTCCAAATTCGACGTCAAACCATTCACCGGGCTCTTGGTATCGGGCGACCGGAGAAGAATCGTCAGATCATGCGTTCGTTACTGATCTTATCGAGTGCTCCTCTAAGGTGCTAAGGTCCTATATTCGCCAAGATCGTCATCTCCGATGAGCGATGCCTCAGTCACCACGTCATCTTCAGCATTCCCGAGAAATATAACTCAAGATCTAATAATGGGGGTTGGCAGATGATAGGCTGAAAAGGGCTTATAGTCTCAAGGATTGATGGTTGATTCATTGACTGTTGGTCTCACCATCAGTTCAGCGATGACTATGTAGGATCGAGTGCCCTGTTCGAGATTTAGGTCAAAGTCCTAAAGAAGGGGAGACTAAAAGCGCCATCGACAGCCACTATCTTAGTGACGAATCATAGACACTGTTAGCGGCCCTTATCATTTACTATAACCACATTCTCGATGACAGACGCGATGAATAGTGTGCGAGCGGAAGCCACCCGAATCCTTCATTTTTCCGATTTGTCATGTCTTTTAATGCTGATGCAGCTCTTGGCTAGGTACCTGAGTAATCTTCACTTCCTTTCTGCGTCTGTATATGTAGACTACTGGAGTCGTACAGACGGGGCTAATGCAGATGTCACGACCGGATCCGTCATGCGAAGTACCGTAGTTATATTGCGCTCGTGGCGAAACGCAGGTTGACTCTTCGTATCAGCAACGGACACAAGTCGGTAGGCACCGTTGCTAAGTATAACATACTGTTAAGGATGTTATAGAAGACGGACAGTTTTGAGTTCTGAAAAAGTACTCAATACTAGATCCTAACAGGACAAGGTAATAATATAAGCTTGTAAGTAAGTTCCAAATGTGTAGGGAGTGGGAAAGATGCAGATCGTCTGCGGTTAGCCAAGATTAAAGCCTCAATAATCAAGGTTGCATTAGGGGCCGCGAGAGCTGATGAGACTATGTAGGTACATAGGTACAAGAATAATCATTCGCATTAATAATTATCCGAGGCAACCTTTAAGTACCTAGGTACATAAAAATGTGATACGTCAACTCTCCCTAATCTCTTATTTAAAAGTTCAAATATTCCAACCACAGTAATCAAGTCTTGTGTAGCGGCAGTCGGACGTTACACTTGTTTTAAACTCGTAATGAGCACTTAGTAGCTAAATCCAATAGAAGCATCATCCATGACACCCTCTTACTGCAGACACGCGTCGACGATACTCGGGGTAACCGGACTGGCCGATACCGTAACACATGTACGGACCACAGTAACTTTATGATTGCAGGGCTATCTTCTCGGCTCGGCGGAGCCGGGTATTCCGGACTAACGTGATAAACGCCATCGGTCTCTCGGCCTCCCGAAGATACCTAACAGCTAGTTTAAGCTATCCTCAACGTGTTAAAGAACATAATGTCATCAGGTAATATTTCACTTCATAGTCATATGTTTACTTATCAACGGTTTGTATGGGGAATAAAGGGCATATCATTTCTTAGCTATAGCTAGAGCCTCTCATCCGTCGCCTCAGAGATAGCCGACAACCTAGTGATTTGCCGGGGCGAAGGATCTGAATACACATTATCAATCTTTGGACAGTAAGTAGAATCCCAGCCAGCAGTGAAATGAAACATGAGTACCAAAACTATAGCAAGTTGCGGACCTCATTCGCCATGTTGCAATCGATGTCACTCCTAATATAGACGTTTCCAGCACCTCGATTAGAAGCAATACTCTTCGACGTACAAGTAGATTCCCTGGGCACCGGTGCCCTTGTGAACAGCACGTTCGTCGCTCAGCTTGGCCACACTCGTTCTCACTTTGGCAACCAGGGATTGTCCACCGCAAACGACCACGCCTGTTTCACCTCCAGTTGCCTCGACCGCCGACTTGATGAAGCCAGCCACGTCGGGTCGTGATGACAAATGGTGGATGTGGGAGTCAGAGCCTGTGCTTTGCATACGGTTAGGCGACTGCTCCATCAATGGTTGGACGACTCCTTCGACATTCGCTGACGCCTTAATCTCTCGGTCAATGTTAACCTCTCCGTCAATGATCTTCTTCTCGTGATTCGCAGAAGATGCCGAGGATGTCGTGGTAGCTAGCGGTTCGAGTTGTTCTTCACCAGTCACGGCAATGTGTACAGCCAGTTCAATACCCACTGACTTCGCTTTCTCGATGGCTTCGTGTAGACGTTCATGGTAGAAACTAATCTCCTCTCCCTGCTTGGCTGCCAATAGAAAGTCCACTCGTTTAATACAGGACGTGGCCGTGGACTTCAGCACATTCTCCAGGACAGGGAGGGTATAAGATGCGCCAGTGGAAGCGGATATGAAAACCAAGGTTTCGAAGATATCCCATCGAGGTGGGTTGCCATACGGGCCTACTACTAGCGCTGTCAGGGTCTGCTTCTTTCCCGATTCCTCCAACTTTCGGGCAAATTTGTTGAGACGCTTTGAGAAGCCCGAATGGGATCGTACTACCAGTTGGATGCTGTTGCAGATACACGTTTCCGGGACCTGGTGAGCGGAGGCAACGGTGTACGGATGCGCTTCGAACAACGCAATTCTCGGCAACCACAGGTAGAGGTGCTGTCCCGCACTCCATTTGAAGTGAACATCCTTGATAGTGATCACTGTTGTAGAGTCGCCTATCGCAGAAAGCTTTGTCAGATGGCCAATGCGTTGCCCACCCTCACAGCATGAGTGGTTCGGGCGCAATTTGATGTTCTGCCAAATCAGGAGACCCAGACGAAAAGCGCGATCGAAGCAGATCGCACCAATTGCGAACCATACGTTGTGTCTTCCGGTTGCGGGAACGTGGCGGTAGATAACCCAGAGGAATATGACAGCTGACAAGATGTGCTGGATGACGAAGAATTCGTATGCCATAGAGCGGAACGGCTTGAAGGATGTGATGGTCATCCATAGTAAGATTCCCCAAGCTCCAAGTCCATAGCGAACCATTCTCATCATGCCGAGTTCTAGTTCAACCATATTACCTCTAACCCACTCAGCCCAAAAGAACCAGCCATGGCATGTGGCGGAGACGAACATGGTTCGGGCTACCCATCGATGAAGCCAATTCAACCTTTCGTAACTTGTTCCAGTGATTAGTGCAATGACGTTGGTTCTAGAGGCTAGTAGGTAAAGGAGAGGCACTTGAGTAACCGTAATCCAAGCGTTACGGTAACCGATTCTCTCATAGTAATTGATATCGTTTCGCACGACATCCTTGGCCATCATATAGGCGACGACAGCCCAGTAGACTACGATGATGAGGATTCGACCCATGGGCGGCGGAGTCATCCATGACAGGCCTCGGACTGGGATGTAGAGCTGTGGATAGCTCACCTCCCTGCACACGGCAGTCAGAGTTGCCCATAGCTGAGTGAATCGGTTCGTCGGCTTGGTAGGGACCTGCACCGAGTGGCTCTTAGATTTGCGTAGTCTATGTGCAAAGGTTAGTCGGACGATACCAGGAAGCCGCAGATATCACAACGGTCATTAGCGGGAGAAACTTACCTTGACCAGTTCAAGGCAAAGTTGATGGTTCGGATAACAAGAAATAGTGCAACAGCAGCTGCAATGAAATACCAGTACTGTTTGGCATAAGTTTGGTTGGTTTTGGGCCAGTCTTCGTCGTCCATGCCTCCTCCCATGGACATGTCACCCATGTCGTCGTCATCTCTGCGACTCATCGACATCTTTGCACACTTCTACTTATTTTTTATGGTCAAACCAGACCACAAGGGAAATGAAAAGGAAAATGAGAACGTGTCGGCGGTAGTTTGCTGACTACCGCTGCCGAGAACAAATTTTAGAATTTTTGGGGACTGTGTAAGGAGTGTGAGAAATATGGGAGACGTGAGAGACGTGAGAGACGTGAGAGACGTGAGAAACGTGAGAAACGTAAGAGACGTGAAAAAGGTTTAGAAAAAAGTGAAAGACGTGAACATTGGACTTTTTTGGTGGTTAGAAAATTGAAAAATCCACGCGACGCCGATCAGTAATGACAGAATTAATTGTCTTTGTCAAAAAGACGGAAAGTAATGGTAACGAGACGTCTTAACCCATTCAGCCCTGCCGTCAAGGCGTGAACTGATATGAGTGAAAGTTGGAAGAAGACGTGATGATTAGGTGGAAAAGATGGTGGAATCTGATCCGGATCAAATTAGTAAAAGGTAAGGTAGGGCACGAATTAAAAATTGAAAGCGGTAGGTTAATTGTATAACCAGGTAGGTGGGCGGTGGGCGGTGGGCGGTGGGCGGTGGGCGGTGGGCGATCTCCTAGGTGACGGGGAGCTCGTGGTGAAAGAACCTCCCAGAACTCTAGGGTTTAAGGTTCCCTGCAGGCACCCTTATACTTAGGCTAAGGTGTCCAGTACCTGCCTTCAGATCTATTTAAGCCTGTGAGATGGATTCGACAAGGGATACGTACCTGAGAGTTACATGTATCTCCTATACACTGGGCAGAAAGCTCATGTGCACGTAATGATGCACCACAGCATTAGCTTTATCAAGGCACCTGCAAACATCATTGGAATATGTTTGCTATCTTCACATTATCTAGTTGTACATAATCTAATAGTCAGTCTACCTAAGTAGTACTTAAAGGAGTTTGAAACCCTTTCTCTAGTCGCCGCCGTCCTACTGTAGAGCAAATCCTGAACGCCTTGTCAGACTGGGTGCAATGAACATCACATCATATTAAGTACGCCTTATCGAAGTATATAGGTATCTAAGGTAACTTGAAAATAATTGTAGATTTTAGGGAAGGTTGAAGCTCTATATGTTCTCCCTACGTAAATCCGCGCTGGAATACCCCCACAACTTGCTCAAATAGCCTCAATTGGCAAACCGTTAGCCACTGAGGGGCAGAAGAAACAGGTGGGGCAGCACTAAATGGCCCGAGACTGCGGAAGCCAGGTAGGGGTTCCGGGGATCCCTTGTCGTTTGTGGGGTTAGCCCCTGCAAGAACACCCTAAAAACCACCCTGGCTGCAAGATCAGTTGATGCAAGATGTACCACCCCACACTTTTTAACGATAATAACGATACACAAGGGACCAATTAAAATGATTCTAGAACTACACCTCTTCCATCTGTACACTTCATATAAAGAAACTGTTGACGAGTCCAGAAAATGTGTGACCTACAAAATGAGCTTTGCTCTGATTTGTAAAGTCATGTTATGAACGGGTTCTGTATCCCCTAGATAACTTACATATATGTTACCTACCTCTAGCATTGATTCTGCTGTTAATGTCGTCACCAAGCCACTGTTCATTCCTCAAGGTGGTAGGGCAAGATCTCGCTATTGTATCAAACCTGTGAACTTTTAAATTACAAGCAGGCATGTATGTATCATGTACCTAGGGATAGACCTTACACATTAGAAAGCACATGTACTCTTTACCTAGTTATTTTCGTGTTTTTCAACTGGCAGGAACGAACACGTTTTAGAGTAACGGCCGTATGTTACCGGGGTAGGTACCGAGTGCGAACTTCCGAGGTGTATAATACAAATCCATCTATCGTACATCAACCTGATCTTTCCTGTGTTCTTTCCCGACCTGCTCTAGGAAAAAACCAGACTCGCAACTTCAACATTTCCAGATACGCAGGAACGTTGAAGACAATCAGGTATGTCATATTCACGATATTCAGCACGATATTCAGATAAATGAGCAGCCCTCCAGCGCTTTTCTTCCCCTTGTGATCCCATCTCGTCACATTCATACTCTACCTACCAAATTCAACATAATTATAATCATTATCACCTAGGTACACAGTATCACAAGGCGTCATTCTCTGATCCTCATTTTTCTTTTCCTTGTAACTGACGCAACCCTACAATTAGTCATTCAGCAGCTTGTCTCACCTATTACAAGCTCCATCTACAGGTATTTTGCCGTCTCTATCCTTCCCCGCCCTTTTAATCTATGTACTTTCTTATCTGCATACGCTTGATCCAAGTCTACTTATCCAACACAATAAACCTCACTCAAGAAAATCATTCATCACTAACAAATCACCTAGACAATCAACAGAAAAATCAATCACGATGCTTTCTGTCACCCCTCACGTGTCGGCAATGCTACTCCTCGCCAGTGGTATTCATGCCCACTTCACTGTCCAGCACCCTCCCGCCGTCGGTCCCTTTATGGACGACGATGAGGTCAAGGTCCAGTGTGGTGGTTACCACCCCGACATCAACAATGTGACCATCACTGACTTCCACGTCGACGGTGATGCCATTGGCACTACTCTCACTCATTCTCAGAGCACCTGGCTGTACCGTGCTACTCTTGATCCTACCGCTGATAACGGCTGGATCTTGGTCTATCCCATCTTCGACCAGAGTGGCTCCGGTGGTTACTGTCAGCCTCATGTGACCGTCCCTCACGACTTCATCGGCAAGAAGGGCTACATCGGCATGGTTTCGCATGCTAAAGACGGTTACCTTTACCAGGTATGTCATGACTAGATGTGATACAATTGAAAAATATTTTCGTTCATTGCCATGGCTAACCATGTACTTTATTTAGTGCGCTGGTGTTAACTTCGTCGCTGGAACCGGCCCTGTGCCGGGTGACTGCCAGAACGCAACTGGGGTCTCCGCGACTTACACCGATGATGCCACCCTGTCTTCAGACCCCAACACGCCCGGCGGTAAACCCACTGAGACTCCTACTGAATCTCCGGAGCACGCTCACAGCGCGGGCGTCTCGACCAAGAGTCAGTCACTCCAGGCTCTTGGTGGTCTGTTCACGGTTGGCGCGATGATGGCTCTGGGTGCAATGCTTGTGATCTGAGATCTCAAATAGCATGAGGGATTCGATCAACGTTCGACACGTATGGCATGTTTCCTTCTACGCGCTGGACTGATTCGCGTAACACACAAAGTTCTTTCACTATGACCCAAGTCTGAAAATGGTAGTGCCGAGTACCTCGCACAGCACTACCTAAGGTCATGAGTTGCAGTTTTCTTTCACAAAACCCTATGGAATAGGTAGATACCCCAGATATGCATTGCGAATTGCATTATCGCAATACTTCTATGCCCGCAATAAAAACTTCTCCCAAAC
Source organism: Annulohypoxylon bovei var. microspora (assembly GCA_022836615.1). Classification (NCBI taxonomy): domain Eukaryota; kingdom Fungi; phylum Ascomycota; class Sordariomycetes; order Xylariales; family Hypoxylaceae; genus Annulohypoxylon; species Annulohypoxylon bovei. The sequence continues at coordinate 16,103 of MU405356.1, forward strand.
TACCTTGTTATTTGTGATACTCATGAAGTTGCCTTACTCGTCATAAGTCAACCAAGGTAGGCACAGCATTAAGGCAACCTAGAAATTGTGTAGTAGATTACACAAGTCTCACTTCGAAGGCAGGTACTGGCTAACGAACCACAGTCCTAATATGAGCCAACGAAGGAGGTACCACGGGAACTGTTAGAGTCTCAGGTGTCGGTCCGACGTTGATTAGTGAACATCATGTAAGCATATACTCCAAGGAGCAAACCCCGAAAAACACACAAATCGTCCGAGATGCCTATCTCGTGGATCAAGAGGAGAGAAAAGAAAGTACTGTAGTAAGATAGTTGTGTCTAAAGGTGGGTATATTTCTCATCATGCCATGTCGTGTCGTGTCGCTCCATTCCATTCCATCCCATCCATACTCCTATCCATCCCATCCTATCATCCGTTCTTGGGTACCGGTACCTAGGTAGCATCATATGTGCATCTCATTCACACCAGAAGCCAAAGCCGCATCATCATCGTCACGGTGACCGTACCGCTGCTCTCGCTTAATAGCCGAGAGCCTCTTCCCAACCTTAGGTTCTCCGGTACTTCCGATGCTTTTTGTCTCAGCAGCCCCATGCACTTCCTGCAACTGCGGAACCTCCTCTTCCTCGCCACCTACACTCCAGTCCTCCTCGTCCGAGATCTCCACCACATCATCGGTCTCGCGCTCCGCGAAGCTAACCACCGTCTTGCCCCCGGGAAGCCGTACGTCCCTGGCCTCCAGCGTCTCCGCGATATCAAGGAACAGGACTTCCATCGGACATATGTACGCGACCTGCTTCCTCTCGCTCCAGGCCAATACGTGTCCGCAGAGGCGACCGTACGGCCGATCGACGACCCACGCACCCGAGTCGCCAGGAACACCTAAGGGCATGGTGGAGCGAGGGTATACTTTAGGCGGGTCCTCCGTAGCCGGAAGGCGATACCCGCGCGGCTTCGAGCACCTGCCGCTGACCTGGTAGGTGTGGCTAGGAGACGTTCGGCCGTATATCTTGACGGAGGTTAGGGCAGGGAGGATTTGGCCCATCTAGTTCAAAGCGACGAACATTGTTAGCTGATATCTGTCACGTGCGAGGTGTAACATGAGGATTGTATACTGTCTGATTATAGATTACTTACTTGCAATCCACTTGTACGTGCGATACATTGGACCTCTAAGCCTGGTAGAGACCTCGCTGGGACCACTTCTGTAGGTTGGATATTTCCGACTGAAGTTGTGGACCGGGTACTAGTAGATGCGGCACGAGGGATCAGATTATCTGGTGGTAGTCTCTCGTCCTGAAAATCGAATAGGGCCCAGTCAATCTCGTGAACTAATCCATTCTCGTTGCGCCGACGTATACCAGACGAGGCGTAGATCTCACCAAGCCTGTATGTATCGATATGATCCTGTCCAGCATATTAACTCTGCTAAAGTCTTCGGGGGCTGGGTAGCCTAAGCTCTAAAGAAGCTAAATAGTGCCTGGAACAAACTTACCTCATCCATGGTATCTTCCGAGGGATAGAATCCGTCAGGCACATCGTCCAAGGCAGGCTGGGTAACTATATATCCTGCATACATCCTAGTTAGCTATAGATCCGCAAACCAACTTGACCCGAAAAAAGAATATGTATGTGATTTGTTATAGATCTTGGGGAATACAATGTAAAGTGCTGAGAAGAACTTGCTCATATTGTTTCTGTCTGAGACTAGGTGTATATTTAGAAGGAGAACCCTACATACCGTCTCCGCAGCCTGGCTCCACGCCTGGAATGTCTCCGGGATCGTTGTATTCGTATTCTTCATCATCGCTATCCTCTTCATCATCGCTAGTAATATCTGTGACCGAAAATTCCGATTCAGAATCCGAGAATTCATCTGCAAAGTCGTCGCTGCTATCATCGGTTGAGGATTCTCCTTCATGAAGATGTGTCATGCTACGACGAGGAGGGGCATTTGCCCTCTTAGCTCCCTCAGCCAGGTTGGAAGGGAATGATTGAGGATCTGGGTCGTCTAACATGTGATGAACCGTCATTCCGTATGGCCTGTTGTCAATAATGATGAGGCCGCCAAAACTAACGGGCGGGAGATGTTTGGCACCTATCCACGCACCAATGCTAGCACCATTTTGAGGCCTCTCCTGAAAGCCGGGGTTTGCTGCTTCAGGGTCATCTCCGTCATCTTCATTTTCATTGTCGTGCGTACCAGAATATTGACCCTTGGTCATACTCCTTGTAGGCCCCTTCCGAGAGCGCACCATGGATCCACGACAGACCTTCAGACCAAATCCTGTTGTCCCATCAAAGAATACACCCAATTTTTTATTCAATATAGCCCGGACTTTGTTCACTGAAGTGCAAACAATCAATACGGTTGGTTTGGTTTTATTAGGAGATTCGCCAATAGACTCGAGTGAGATTTCGACAGATTCGGGATTCTTGCGGTAAAAATGTCGCAAGGCTAAGTTGATTTGGGGCATAAGGGTGCTGTGCCATTGCTCGATCACCTCGGTTGAGAGTGGCACTTGGGGATATAGTCGAAGCTTAGGTCGCTGTGTCTTTGGGGGTTCTGGCGCGGTTTCTAATGGCTTCTCGGCTATTAATATGTTAGTACTGGATAATGCACCTATGATAGTGGGGTCTAACTTACATTGGGTGATTTGCTTATTGCCAACCTCGGTTGTCTCCAAGGTTTCCCTAGTTGTTGATGTTTGTAAACTAGTTTCACGAGCAATTCGCGTGCTAGCCGATGGGCCTGCTAGAAATTCAGTCGCAATCTCAACTCTCCCTACTTCTCCAGAAGAGAATCTATCCTGATCATCGCCCAACCGCTCATCTAATCCGCTTATGCCATCTAAGATACAACAGGCTTCTAGGTAGCGACTAACTCTAATCTGAGTTTGGCTTATGATCTCCTCGGTAGAACCAGGATGCGCAAGTTCTTGATCAACAGCGTTCCAACATGCCTGGACAGCTCTCATATATGGAGTACCACAACGTATCGCCAGCTGTTGAAGAACAGATTCTGAGAGGCTAGGGGATGTCCGGTTTGGAACGAGGTTTTCGAGCTGGGTCCAGAGGCCGATAGACACAAGCAACATGGCTAATGAATATAGATCGAGAGTTCTAGTATCACTGTTCGACGTAAGAGGTGATTGACTAGTTGTTCTGGGGTCGAGCGGATGACGGTGCAAGGGAAAGGTCGGCTGCGACTCGTAATGTGTTGATTCCTCGGGAAAGACATCGAAGGACGACACAAGGGGCCTTCTAACATCCACCTCACCTACGGGTAGACCAGGATCGTTCCCAACAGTATTGCAGAAAGATATTGCGGAGGCACTAAGGTTTCCATGAGTGATTCCTCGGGCATGCAGGTCAAATACTGTATTGGCGAGATTATGAGCAAGGCGGAACTTAGCCTCCAGCACTGGTTCGAAATCCGGTCGATTAAGAAGCCCACTTAACGTGCATAAGTTATCGAGGGGGTTTTGGGTAAGGCTCTCAAAGGTTACGGGGTTGAAACCAGGAGGAAATTGATAGATCATGGCCAGTCTTGATTCTGCCATATCTTCGTAGTAGCCTAGAAGAAGAGGCAGACCAATCCACGAGCCGGGTGACCTTTGCGATTCTGTTTGAAGGCCGGCGCTTAGCTTCTCAAACCGAGACATGTCCGGCATGATACCAGTCGCGGAATATATCGGGTCAAACGGCGCATATTCTACGAGCAGAGGTGACGAAGGCTGTGGCCCCTGTCTATGGGTCAAGTCGCCATACGCTTGCTTGCCCATGAAGAATATCTCTTGAGTCCGATCACGTGCCGTCTCTGTCTCTGATATTGGCGTGACTTGCATCGACTTTAAGCTTGTCAGGGTCTGGATATTGATCTGCTGGGGAGTTCTGATCCTTGTGGAACTATATGTCCGGAGATCTTCGGTCGAGGTCGTAGATTTAAACGACCTTGCTCCTGCAGCCCTGGAAGTCACTGCTGCGGAAGACCGCGTCCTAGAGAGGTCGCAAAGAGTATCGATTGAGGCTGTCAGATCTTTGACTAGATCTTCAAACCTTCTCTTGTCCCAGACGATGAGGGGAACCTTTCGATCACCTGATGCCTTTTCCGACATCCTTTCACTTCCAACGTTTTGCCTCGAAGCAAGCCACAAGGGTTCAGCCTCAGCAAGAATGTCCTTGATAGTTGCCATGATACTGCCCACAAGATCGCTCAAGCCTGCTTTAGATAGGGACTCGTCAATTTCGGCAGTCTGGTTCGGGTCAGACCATTCTAATCCCCAGCTCACAAGACGGTCCTTTTGAATTCGTAGTTTACGATGTAAAGCTTTGATGTCAGGGTCGTCAAGGCTTGGGGCCGACTCCTTAACGAAATCGGAAGATTTCTTAGTGTCATTGTAAAGCCTGCTAAGTCGACGTTGGAAAGGCAGTTGGAAACCGCCTCGAGGAAGAAAGGACTCCATGGTTGACGGTTGTTAGCGGCAGTTAGTATATATACAGTTATATGATCGTATTCGAATCGAATTCCTTATTTGTCGACACCAGCGAGTCTGAACGCTTTATATGAAAGTTTTATATGAAAAATTCAAAATATTTCATGGTCCCTTAACATGATGCCGGAATATCTAGTAGTCACTAATAGAAGAATGTTCAGCCTAGGCCGTGGATATGTTTGGAGACAATATATTTGATAAAACGGTTGGATTGAATTAAAAAATGATATCAGCGCCACTTGTAGGAGGATTGATAAAACCGAGGGGGCAATCCTTAGTACGCGTGCAAACGCCTAGAGAAGTATTTAGGCACAGAGCGAGGCTTCTCGCATGGTATAACCACAATATGACCCGGTCTTGTGATATACGAAGAAGTAATTCAGCTGCCTTGGCCTTGGTAAAAACCTAGATGTGAGATTAATTTCGGTGCCTAGGTGCGGATAGCCGGATCTATGAATTGTGTATGGTGCGACTAGGTAACCTCCGGGTTAGACGAACAACTCTCTAGTTTGTGGTTGGCACTCACAGTTTTTATCAATCCCCACGTGTGAGCATCGCCTTAGCGGAGGTTAGTCCGAGATGGAAATGCTGTTGCCTGGATTTGAGGGAATGAAGTTACAAAAAGAAGAAGATTGAATGGCCCACCATCGCACCCCGGTCCAAGTGAAGAAAACCCCACTTTGTCGACAGGGGTGCGCTATAATTATAGGGCTTATACCAGCGAATACCCCCCTAAAAGTAAGATGGTTATAATAGTCGTCACGTGGATTGAGTGGCTGATTGGTTGTCTCAAACGACTAAGCCGCACGACCCCCATCTTAAACATTTGGGGACAAACGCGTCGCACCCATCGTTACTAACGCCAACAAGGTAGCTACCAAACAATGGGCATTATCTCACAACGAGAGCATCAACAAGACATTCACGCACAACCTAGGTAAGGGTTTTATTATATATTTATATATGGTACAAATCAGTAATATGCTTCAGGTGAATTAGCTGGCCATTCCTATGATAATCAATAAGTTGGGTTGTAAGGATAGAAAGTATTGAGGGATCACGATCGCCGCAGGGTATCGTCAAACGTAGCCAACCACGACCACAGGCCGCTTTTATTTGATTTTCCTAGGGCTAACGCATTAGGCATCCAAGATAATTAATACATTGAATCTAATATCAATCATTTAGCCCACTCAGATTATTCATATTCAACAAGTCTTCTCATACCGCATCATTGCACTAGCTTATGAAGCTAATAAGTCTCTAGAAATAGTTGACTGCAGTCGTATCATAGTAGTAAGCTTGAAGGCAGATATTGAGCAGTCCCTGTAAGCGCATTCTTCTATCAAAATGTTTACTTATTATTATCCTTTGCCTACTAGGTATTATTTGACTTATCTAATTGAGATTTGCTATTTCAATAGTATTGCATTTCAATAGTATTTTCTGATTGGTCGAAATCCTTATCGATACGCCATGGCCACCAGCTCGGGGTACTTGGTCCCCCATACAAAGCTTGGTGCACACGAATGTACCTTCCCACCCAGCGGTCAGCTTTCTATACCCATCCATCTTCTCACTTGAATAACTTTACGAAAAGGCCTTCGATCAGCTTGCAATTGGTCTTAAAGTCAGTATAAGTGAAAGTCCAATCATATAAATCAAGTTGCATTATTGTTGTTGCTGTTTTCATTGATGCATCCCGCAGAATGTATTGATAGCTGTAGGGCGTTGAACGGCCTCCGGGGATCATCACGTGCGACCGGCGAAACAACCGTAAAACCGTATGAAATCGGGGTAAAACACCGCATATCTCGGCAACCAGGCCATGCACCATAATGAAACATACATCATTAGATGGCCTGAATTGAGGGCTATCTTATGATACAAATCGTCAAAATATTGATGACTGATTGCGAAAGTTATTCGGGCTGAAAGGTGTATTGTTTTGTAGAAACATTTGATGGGGTGATGACTTATCGATAAGGTTTTCAACCAATCAGAGACGCCGCCTTCTTACCCGCGGGGTACTATTGAAATGCAATACTATTGAAATAGCAAATCTCATCTAATTATGACTTGATCGCTAAGGATAAAGCGAACTTCGGGTATTGTAATCCTCTGCGAATGCTAATACATGGCCTCTTTAATTTCCACATATGAGTTTTCAACACACGAGAACTACTTCAAATTATATGGTAACTAGGTAGTTATATGGATGACTATTCCCATTAACTCTGACAATTACCTAGGCTCTAATACGGATTACTTCATAAACACTATTTACTTAATCTATTTAATAACTAGTTAATAGGTACAACTTACGGCGTACTTCTCAATGACTTCGGAATGAGGTCAGAGGCAAGACTATCTTAGTCACAAGTGTTATTCCTGGTGGTCTTGGTGCCGTATATGCTGAATTCATATCCAAAGCCCAACCAGCTCTCATTATCCTGACCACCGCATCACCTACTAGAGTCAAACCCCGTCATTTTAAGTTGGAACTCGATTCCTTCGCTAAAGTGCGCGAGGCCGCTACAACTGTCAATTCGTAGACTGAAGTAACTACCTTAAATTGAATTTTACGCGCGATTTATTAACATCAATCTGTAATATGCGAACGCCACAAACGCCACCGCGCGAACTCTTAATAAGCTTTTAAAGTTGCCATAGCTCCCGCATGCTTAGCTCCTCCCCTTAAATGAGGTGAGAACCAATCAGAGTTCAATATTTCCATCGGCGGACATCGCGGGACTATGCCCTGGGGCATTTCAGAAAACTTCACGCCCATTGAAGGATCAACGAAACATTGGGATATGGGGAAATTCTTCCGTGCTTCCATTCAATTTCATATGCAAGTATAGCTCGCATTACGCCTTCCCATGGAATTCCATGTTCAAAGCCGGTTGCTTGACAGCAACCACTTTGCCGCAAAGCCGTAATACCTGATCGTATTCTTCGCCATAGGCTTGATGTCCGGTACGATAACAAAGTAAAAGATGCCGCTCCGCCGGAAGCCGCGCTCGACTTAGCTTACCGCGAGATTAAAATGCAGACCTGCGACCCTAGCGCTTCCATCATCACGAACAAGCCCAACTCGAACGCCATAAACAAAGTTCCTCTCCTAAACCCATACTCCGAAGTTTAAGTTAGACGTTGTCATGACCAAGGCGCACCAACTTCCTTCTTTCCTGAAAGCTGCACCGTTTCTAGTCCCCTCATCGCTTCATCGCGTGAATTCGAACTAGCTTTTGAAACAGTTAAACTTGCCAAAGCTGAAGCGCCATGGTCCCCGATGCACACCGTGTCGGCCAGCGGTGACGCTAGTACCGAAGTGGCGGCCGCCAAAGTGTTTGGTGTAGAAAAACGGCATTGTTTCTAGTTGATGCCTATGAAGTCTATTAGACATCGAGTTCCATATACACAAAATGGACGATAGAGCTGCTAGACACCAAGCTATGGGGGGTGTATAGGTACTCACTTTTAGGGTCTCGGAGTTGAGTTAGGTTGTCCTTATAACTTTGATTTCGTAGAATTTATCTTGATTGCTTTAAAGGTGTTAGGTAATGGATGAACCTAGGTAGGGAGAATACAGAATGAATCTCCTTGCAAATAGTATTTAAGTAGGTCCTAACATTTCTAATTTCAAGGAATATTTGACTTGGCATGGCCTGTAAACTGGAACCACCTCACGGGAAGCTGTACACTTTAGACTGACACTTATTACGTCATATGAGAACAATGATTGCTGAAACTTGGCCTGGCAGACTTGGCGGATTAAGTGGTCGTGTAACCGCCCGCCACATCAGTGACTCAGCCACATCTTATTAACTCGATTAGCGAGCCAAGATCTCATAGCCACTTCTAGATCTTTCTCATCATCATCATCAAATCTTGGAAGTTGGATGCTCAAAGCTGAAAACACGCCACGGACGCGTCCTCCTCGACTTGCTACTTTTGACAGCTCTAGCCTTTATTATGAGTTGAAATTAGTTGAATGTAGCGCTAACAATATTTATCGACTTTGATAATCCCAGGTAAATACAATAGGCCTTTTATTCGAATACCTCAAACCCAACGATATCCGGAGCATAATAATTCGCATACTCAGCCAACACAACCTGGTTCCCACCGGCTACAAATCCATCTACTTCAATGAGCATCCTATCGGACTCGGACCAGTCACCTCCCGAGATAGGAAACGCCCACCTCTTCGGCGTGCCTCCGTTAACAGCGACCGTCATGTTGCGCGTGTTGGACCCCCAACCCCATGCGCTGTCGAGGGCTATATCGTAATTAATGAAATCGATACCGAGCAGTTTCGTCCCCTCGGAGCCTACGACTACAGAGTTAAAAGTTGCACTCGCTCCTTGGGCCGGAATGCTAATCTTATTCCCCTTGGGCAAGCACTTATCCGCGTCACAAGCAACTTCCTGTGCGCCGCTCGCAAACGTAGCATCTGCCGCTGAGTAATACTTGCCGGTCGACTTAGGCAGAGTTTTCTCCTCGACAATGTTGCTTAGTACTAGGAGTCTTAGTTCGTGGCCCTTGAGCTCGAATTTCTGGACTCCGGATATTGCGCCGATATCTTCCGCTGCCCAGACGTCGCGGGCATTCGCGGACGAAATGTTCACAGCCGAGAGGTCGAACTCTACTGTCTGCGAGTCGTTTTTCCAATTCGCGATGCCGATGACCGTTCGCGACCCGGATAGCTCGCCGGCCCAGATGTCCCACTCTTCTTCGGTGTAGCGACGAACTAGCCGTGCCTGCTTACCTAGGGAGTCTTGATTGATCGATATGACTTCTTCGCTGCGAAGCACATCGAGAGAGGCGGCCGGTGTGAGCTGCTGGTCGGTTGGTGCTCCGAAATTTAGTGGCGACTTGTTAATGGCCCACATGCTAAAGTGAAATTTCTCCTCTTGGAGGGACAGCGCATCAAGGCCAACGCTGGATGTGTTAATACATAGACACGTGCAATTATGCGGACCTGAGCTTACATCAACATATCCATGTCAGGATAAGCACCGACTACAGTCGACTTGTAAAACGGGACGACCTGATTTGAAATCCGCCATATACTCCTCCACGCGTTATATATGTCGTTGCTAATCCTGTAGACATTACCAATAGGCGGGGCCCATTCGCCTAGGTCTTGCCCAACACCCCATTGACATATGAAATAGGCGATGTCTCGGTCTACGTCCTCCAAGACAGCAGCCATCTTCTCATGGCGCGCGGGCGATGTGGACGCTGGCGATGAGTAGTCAGCCTCGACAGTTGTAGATGACGAATAACAGTTATCGTATCTGTAAGATTTAAGTTATGAATGCTGACTCTTCGCTATCCAGAATTCTATACTCACTTTAAAGAGTCACCTGTCCAGTTAGCAAATGTCTGCGCGTCTATCTCTTCGTACCCTATACCCAACTTAGAACTATGCTTGGAGAAATCGAGCGTTCTCAGATTTCGTACCGAGAGAAGCTGGCAGATTCGTCGAACCACATTGGTAGTATCCCGCCCCCGAGTAAAGGCCAAACTTCAAGCCTAGGCTATGGATATAATCTCCTAAAGCCTTTCCTCCGGCAGGGAATAGGGTGGGATTCCATTGCAAGCGGTTTTCAGAGTCTCTGTTTGCCGCCATCCACCCGCAATCTGTCGTGACATATTGGTAACCCAAATCGGCGAGGCCAAGATCCACGAGTCCTTGAGCATTAGTTTTCATAATGGTTTCGCTAGGGTTGCAGCCATAATGATTGTAGCTGTTCCATCCCATTGGCGGCGCTTTCGACTTGTAGAGAGCAGCCTCCACCGAAACCCCTAAGAGGAACACTAAAGCTATGATGCTCTTCATCGTATGCGACATCTTGCCCAATGCGGCCGCAAAGGCTTTGGAGATGAGTTGCTATAGCGAGTTGGCGAATCAACTGTTCACCACGAACTTTTTGAGCGCCATGATTCTTTTTATACATCATTGCTACTGCCAAGTTAGCCTTTCTCGGTCTATCGAAGCCGATGATACTTCAATGTCACCGTATAAATGTACTTGTAATTTTCCGTGGAGTCGATTTCTCCATCATGATCCTGCGAATTCTTGTTTGCGGGGAACCTAGTCCGGGAATGCTCTTCTCCACACATAGGTTCACTGTGATCATCCAGGCACTGAGAGATGCCATGCGAGCGGTCCTATAAGAACTCGGCGAATAAATCTTGATTTGATTTCTCCAAATTGCACGTGAATGTTTACTGTTAGATTGAGTCTATATCTGCAGACAGCGCCGTCTTAAATCGAAAACAATGTACGAATAACTATAGTAACCTATTACGATTAGTTATTACCTACCTACCTACATATCTACGAATTTTCCTAGCTAGAAACCAATTAAGAAGAGGAAATTAGAAAGGGGGTAAAGAGAGAAATGGATTACTCCTCAGGTGTTAGTATATAATACCGTCCGGCTATCAGTAGGTATTTACACTATGCTGCGGAATAACTCAACCAATTGAAAGCTGAGTTGTTATATTCTTCCATGCGACATTTTTTTCATACCTATTTGAGGAAAAATAAACTACGATGTCTTGTCCGGATAGCTTCAACGCTAAGACATCGATCGAAGGCTGCGATGATGCAGAATGCTGCGGAATAATTCATGGCAACGCCTCTCCAATGCGACCCCTTCTTTACGCCTATGGTTTCTATAACCGCTGCCTAAAAATAGTGTCAGCTGAACCAACAGCGCGCTTAAGACAACCCAAGAAGCTGAAAATAGCCCCCAACTTATCACATGTGTCAAGGCTTGCCAGTTTTAAAACCTTATGACAGCGCGTGCATCACGATGTCTCGGAATTCTTCTGCTATAATCACAGTCAATCTCCATGCCTATACGAATAGTACAGCAGAAAGCAATCCGTATGAACGAGGACGCAACTGTCGAAATCCAGCCTCAATGCAGGACATCGGACCAACAACTTGACGATCATATTCAGCATCCATCAACACCCACCAACAATGTTAGCGGCTGGCGACTCGATCTACGATGCTCTGCCACTACCTACTCGATATAAATGTATCAGGGTCTTAGACATCGAAGGATCTACCAATCCGAAAGATCCCCTCATTGGTGATATACGGATAATTTCTTTGGATCGAGTCTTTGAATCCTCATTCACTGCCCTCTCCTATGTCTGGGGAGGTTATTCCACCCCGAAGGACACCATCCAGTGTGGAATGGATCAAGTACCAATCACTACGAACTGCAGAGATGCATTGCGACAGCTGCGGTCGATCACCAAAGGCAAGCTGACCATTTGGGTCGATGCCATATGTATAAACCAAAGAGATGATAAAGAGAAGGAAGGCCAGATCCCCCTTATGGGAGAGATATACAGCCGAGCGGACATGGTATATATCTGGCTTGGCAACAGCTCTCTCGCAAGCAAACGGGCAATATCTTGTCTTGCCCAGGCGTCACAGTTCAACTATCTCCCCCTGGACCCAGAGCGCATCGACAGAAAGGCGCACTGGACCGAGAGAGCTAGATTCGCGTTAAAACTACTTCCTCCGTATGTTTTCTTTAAGTCCTATTACAATGGCTGGAAAGAATTCAGACTCCGCCAAGCCTATGAACCCGAGGACTTCGAGGAGCTCCTCGGTAGAGACTGGTTTTCGAGATCCTGGACATTCCAGGAGGTAATCTTGGCTCGCAACTTGGTCCTCGTATGCGGCTCTGATTCCCTCCCATGGGTCGAGTTCATGAGGGGGTTCGGAAGCTTGTATAATAGCTCTAGAACGAGAACCGTAACCCCGGTCACGAATATCACCCACTACGGCAACGCAGACGACGTCGTAGTTCTCGAGAAGGAACAGCAGAAGCCATCGACTCGCCATTTACCAGATACCTTCCGAGCTTTCGAAAGGGTCATCCGACTGTGGACCGGCACCGCGAGGTCGTGGGGCGGGCTTAAAGACCGACCGACAGACTGCGAGCCATGGATAGAGTCGTTCTATCATTTCCAGGAATCCTACATCAACCTCCACGATTCTCTTCTTCCGCATTCCACGCTCGGGAGAATCTACTACTCTCTCACGAGTTTCGGGTCCCTTCTACTCATCTTAATCCCCCCTCTCGCAGTCCTGATCTACCTCGACAGCACACAACCTTCCAAAAACGCAGACGCGGCTCTAGGCTCATGGGCCTTCGTCGTGGCTCTTCTCCTCGTAGGCCAGTACGTATTAACGCGCATGTCCTGGTGGTGGCTCCCGCGGAAAGGCTCTTTCGGGGACGCCGACGAGTACAGCGACGCACGGGTCACCCACACGCTCGTCGAGGGCATCGTGCAGACGCTGCGGCAGCGCCAGGCCACGAACCCGAAAGACCGAGTCTTCGCGCTCTACGGCGTGCTCGAGCGATCCGGGCTCAGCAGCCTCCCGCGGCCCGACTACGAGACGCCGCAAGGACGGATCTACCACGAGTTCTTCCGGCACCTGATGAAGTGGCAGAAGTCGAGCATGACCCTGCTCCTCGACGCTGGGAAGCGGCTGAGAGATAACCCGGACATGCGCGACGCGCCCAGCTGGGTGCCGGACTGGAGCGATCCGCTCCCCGAGCCCACGATTTCCGCGAACTTCTTCCTCGGCGGGAGAGATAGGAGGTTCAACGCCACGTTAGGGGTCGAGGAGTCCGTGCGATTCGCCCGGAACCCGAACGAGCTCATCGTCCGCGGCCACTGGAGCGGGTCCATCACATACGTCACCGAGGTGTTCCGCGAGGTCGACAGCCGCCTCACGGGCAGCGACCTCCTGCAATACCTCGCGGCGCCCGGCGGCCCCATCGCATCCCTCGCAGGCTGGCTGTGCGTCGTCGCGCACACATCCCGCCCTCTACGCCCCCGCGTCTCCGCGTTCCAAGCCGGCGGCGGCACCTACACGGCGCGCACGGGCCAGCGCAGCGCGCGCACGAAAGAGCTCGCCCCCGGCGACGACGCCGACCTGTTCGACGCGTACTTCGCGCTGACGCGGCAGACGGCGGCGCACGGCGGCGGCGGCCTGTTCTGCGCGGTCGCGCGCGTGCTCGACGTGTTCATCTGGGCGACGGCGCGCTTCGGCGTCGAGGACTCGTGCTCGGTCGACGCGCTTCTGGGCACGGCGCGCGAGCTGGGCCGCGACGCCGACGTCCTGGCCACGTTCGTCGCGCTCGTCGACGACCTCGCGCGCAACGAGCGCCGGCTGCTCCTGGCCTCCGAGAACGTCGTCGGCTGCGGGAGCAAGGGCGCGGCCGTGGGCGACCGCCTCGCGCTCGTGGCTGGGCTGCCGGCGCCGCTGGTCCTGAGGCCGACGGACACGGCCGTGGCGAATTGGTTCAATGCCGATTACGAGGTCGTGTGTTCTGCGTTTGTCGCGCCTTGGATGGATGGGTCGGCTTGTCGGGCGGGCGATATGAATGAGATCAGGTTGGTCTGATGGGCGTTGGAAATATAGGGGCTATGGCTATGCTTGATCTTGATGATTACGATGTAACGATAGGAAGGCGTTGGGAGTGTCTGATTCCGGGTTGAAAAGACCACCGACCCGGCTGGGCGGATCAGTCTGGGATTGGATGGGATTGCGGCTCACTTGGACGCGGGATCAAACACGTTCTCTATGAAACTCCCTTGATGAGCCACGAATTATATTAATCAGTTCTCCGGAGATTCCGAATTCTACTAAACTAAAGTTTCTAACAAAATGCCCCTGAATTGTGCAACCAACCTCGCTAGCAATATATTAAATATCGTGACATCGTACCTGCGTCGTAACCTACCAGGTTCTTAGGTACGATATATCTAACGGATAGTTCCGTTTCGAAATATTAGCATGGCGAGTTACCTGTGTAGGTAATTAAATGTGACCATCTTGTCCGTTGCCCTTACATCGCCACGAACCGCAGAAGCCGAAGAAGCAACAGGGACCACGGATATATATTCTATATAAGGACGACCAATACCTTTCGAGGTAACATTTCTCAACCAGCAATCACCAGTCTCTCACTACCAAACACAAACCAAACATTCATTTTCAATATACTTCTCACCAGCACACCCTATAAACACTCTCAATCACCACCACCACCACCAATCACCATGTTCGCCCAAGTCTTCACCCTCTTCACCCTGGCAGCCGCCGTCCTCGGCGCCCCCACCGAGCCCATGATCCCAAGCATGTCAGCCGGGCCTTCCTACCCGGGTGTCGGCTCCAGCCCATCGGACCTACCCGCCGCCGGTATCATCCCCACCCCCTCGAACCCGATGGGGGGCGCATACCCGACCCAGCAGCCAGGCGTCGGTCAGGGCTCGGGCATGGGCTCTGGATCGTTCCCCCTCGTCGGGAAGAAGGACGTGGTCCAAGGCGCGCCCGCGAACCAGAACCCGGGATACTCCCCTGTCGTCCCCATAACCCAGAACGGGCAGGCCACGAACCCTATTTCTATTCCCTAGGCAACCTAGATGAGTCGAGCCGAACCCGGATCCGGAGTGTCGGTGTCGATGGAAGGGATTAAGATGGCGGGAAAAGGGAAGGCCAGATGAGGCGGTTGTTGGTTTGAGATTAATAAGGCAAGGGGTGTGCATTTACCGACTGTACTGTGTATGGATTTACATTATTTCTCTTCTGTTTTCCCATTTTTACCAGTTTTTTCGGTTTACCCCGGAAGTCTTATGTACGCTATTTTAGGTGTTAAGGACAGACGGATTATGGCTGGATGAAAAGGGGGACATTATGGTTACATAATATACCAATTGCGCTGCAGGCCTACCGCGGAATAAAAAAGTCTCCCAGCTACAATCTATGAATCATAGTTGTGTTAAATATATTTACTCATCTGATGTGCGGAATAACACATTCTCTTCATTCAATCAATAAAACGATGCTAAATATTTATACTGGAAGGAGTGGGACAATTTGTAAGGGGCTGCTATCCATTAGACTTGATTACATAAGCAATACGAAGAAGATGCACCCTTCAAACAGTTTACACCTACGATAGATAGTTCGACAGATAGAAAACAGAAAACACTGGATCTGTTAGAAAATTTTAGTTAGTCTAATAAATAAGCAATGGAATATCATCATTCGAGTCGTAACGCTTCCTGTTCTATACCATATCCTACACACAGCCTGTAGGTATAGAATGAGATCCAGCTCAACAGGACGGAAAGATCTAAACATTTCCCGAACCACTGCTACTAAGGGCTTGCATATAGCTATTTCTGTGTCGCGAGCAACGCGGATTCGAAAGCCTCAGCGAAAACGGCACATTCTGCGAAGGTGTTGTACAAAGGCGCAGGGGCAACTCGGATAACGTTCGGTTTTCTCTCGTCCACGATGACGCCGACCTTTTCGAGCTCCTTCATAACTGGATCCAGGAGGCCGTCCGCTAGTAGTAGACTTAGCTGAGCACCGCGCTCGTTTGGATCGGATGGAGTGATGATCCTGAAGAGCTTCTTGGCATCTTCCGATAAGGCGGAGAGGGACTTCTCGAGAAAGGCAGTGAGCTTCTTGGACTTCTCTCGTAGCGCCGAGAAGTCGCCCGCGAGTTCAAAAACCTCAAGTGACGCGCTCAGGCTTGTGATGTCGAGGATACTAGGGTTACTCAGCTGGAATCCGGCTGCTCCTTTGACAGGATGGAACTTAGTTTCCATTTGAAAACGAGTCGCCTTGTCATTCCCCCACCAGCCTGAAAGTCGCTTGCCGTACCCCCTCTCGGGTTCTTCGTCGGTTATGGTCGTGGAAACCAGGCTATTACGTGAATTTATGAACATGCCTCCGATACAGCCCGGTCCCCCATTGAGATACTTGTACGTACACCAAGCCGCGGCATCAACATCCCAATTATGAAGGTGGAGTGGAACATTGCCCACCGCATGCGCCAAATCCCAAATGATGAAAATTTCATGCTTATGAGCAAATGCGGTGATGGTTGGGATGTCTAGCAGCTGACCGGTGTAATACTGGACACCGGGTAGCAGGATCAGGGCGGTGTCTGCCGCATGCATCGAGATGATTGACTGGATGTCGTACGTGGTGATGAGAGAATCCTCCGAGTAAGGAGACTCTATCATCACCATGGAGGTAGCTGGGTCAAGGCCATGATGGCGGATCTGGCTCAGTACAGCGAACTAAGACGTCTCAGCGAAGGCACAAATTTCGGTCGTCATGCGGACCATCCCTTACATGATCGCTCGGGAAGGCCTTGCTCTCCAATATGATCTTGTGTCTCCCGTTTGGATCGGGTCGATAGAAAGCTGACATTAATAAATGCAAATTCGCCGTCAGGGTCTGCATGACCGCCACTTCCGATTCACCCGCTCCGACGATGGGGGACATTAATTTGGCAGCTCGGGAATCAGCGTCAAGCCATGTTGGTAAAGGAGAGTCGCTTAGTGGCTTGAAGTGGCCCTGGACGGCTTGAGTGGACCAGGTTTGGAGATACTGGTTGATGCGAGTTGCCGTTCTTTTGGGCTGCAATCCAAGGGAGTTCCCGCACAGGTAAGTGCATGTCGTCGTTTCATCGGTTGGGGTTGGGGCGGGATCGGGATCGTTACTATTACGATCTACGGAAGTTCAATGTGAGCGAAGTGATTTCTCGGTTGCTGACAGACAGACCGGAAAAGGCAGTTCACCTTCTTGCTGCTGCTGCTGCTGCTGCTGGTTCTCGAGAGTAGTTCGTTTGATTTCGGCTTTGGTTGGGATTCGAAATTCGTCTCTCAAATGTCGGAGTACATCTTCCCTATCCAAGACTTCAGCCTGAGAGCGAAGATTCGAAAACCGAGGTTGATCGGTCGAGGCGCTCATTCTAATGGTGTATGTATGCGCTTGTGTATGTGTGTGTATATCTTGTACCTATAGTCCTATGAGGTATACTTAGCTGTATAGGTAGCTATGTGTGTATGTAAGTGATCAAGTCAAGGTTGTTAGACTAGCGCGCAGACTATTTCCCGCCGGACTGGATTGACTGAATAATAGTCGTCGCGGTTTCTCGTTGAACCTTAGAGTGTGGTAGTGTCATGAGTTACTTTCCGGCAGTCCGTACCTCCCAGCTAAGGTTTTTTTTCCCTCGCTCGCGATAACCCCGCGATCTGCTCCAACCTTTGCGGCAAGTGGTAGGTGGGGTTAATAAGACGGGACTAGAGATGATCGATGCAAGCAATTACGTAGGTGAATACTTTGTACAGAAATAATATCAGTGTTCAATTAAGCGAGGATATTCCTTAGTCACAATTGATCAAAAAAGACAAATCGATTCAACCTCTTTACGAGATGGAAATCCTCGAATATATGCGCAACCGCAACGTGTCCAATGGCAACAGAACTGACACAACCGACACAACCGACAGAACCTTAGCGACAGCGACGTGTCGTGTCGTACAAATTGGCTAACAAGCTTCGTCAAGCTTTCTTGGACAGATCGGATATATTGATCAAGCATTCATCAAGCATCCATTCAAGCAACGAAGAAGCATAGGCGTGGTGTCAGTCGCTAGATCACCACTGCAGTGCAACAGCGGACTGACTTCAACTCTTCAAAATTTCAATTCAACCCGAGGGAGAGTCGCATCAAGACGACAAGATCCCCTTTACGGCTAGAGACATATTAATCACCCACAAATTATTTGCAATTATCATTCAATTGCGTGGCCTTCTCCATCGCTTAACTTCATTGCCCATCGGCAAATCCAACGCTGATAGATAGAACCGTTGCACCCTTATGATAAACACCGGTAGAGCGGTTCCAGCCGAAGCCTATCATTCTTTGCATATCACGGCCCGTTCCTGAATTGATTGACTGCACAGTCCATACCTACCTACCTATTGGTATGCCTGGCTAAATGTTGGGAATAAACCTCCGAGCCCCTGAGTCAAGAGGCGAATGCGAATGCATATGTGTAAGCTCGATCATACCGTAGTATCGCAACGTTAAATTTACTATTCTGAAGGGGCCATTAGAATGCCTTCTTGATTTTAGTTTTTTAGTCGAAGACTGGAGAACCTGGATGGAGAGAGGCTAGTGGCTGAGAAAAGCTTGACCTGGAGAATACTTTAGACTGTTTCGAAAATCTTCTTCGTACATATTGTTGACCGTTCCGAGTCCCACGAGTCCAATATGGATACTCGTGGCGGTGCTTATCTTCAATTCAGGGGTAGGATAGGTACATATGTACATACATACCCTACCCTGCGGCTTGGATAGGGTAAGTTCCAGGGCCCCACTCTAGTCTGATATGCGTAGAATCGTTGATAGGCGGCAGACAGGGCGAAAACGTGGAAAATATGTTAAAAATAGCCTTGGCCTGGACCGTTATCTCCTCGATCGATGGAAATTTCTGTACCGTTGTAAATTCTAGAACGGATATTCCGTCTCCGTTATGCATTGTCGGAACCCTTACCGTAGCGTTTCTCCAGGTTTTAATTCTTCCCATCTTTTCTTAGACTTTTAACTCCTTTTCTTTCATCAAGGTTGCCATGAAGAAAAATGGTAAGAAATGACGAGTTAGATTAGCAATATGTTTATGCTTTAGAAGCAAGCTACCCGAACTAGAGCTACCATCCTTGAACTCGCGGCAGAAGTATCCGGCTCGAAATTGTGCTTATGTCGTCGATAGTCAACGATTGAACGAACGAACGAACGCTGAACACAACTCCCTATCCTGGCCGCGGCGATGGCAACAGATGATAGTCCCTGCAGTGTCACCTAGCACAGACCGCGAGGAAGTAATTGTTGACGCAGGACTCCGCAAAAAAGGAGACGTAGTTTTCGTTTTTTGACGTTTTACCGGTTGTTATGACGTTTTCATCGGAGCAAATGTCGAAAGAGGCCCCAAGTGGAATGAATGGGCGCCGAACCCTTTGACGACCACTAACCTCACGACAAGTTTAGTAATGAGAAGTGTAGACCCTGGGATTGTCAACATGCACCGGCGAGCCAAGAGCAAGTTGTTGAGCCATCACGAGGCCGTGCAAGTCTACTGGCGTCAAATCGGCTGACCTCGTGCTGCTTCATTGGCATTATAGACGCTTGCTATCAAGTAATATGGGGGTAATAGAAAATCAGAACCGCAGTACTTTTACGTTTGAAGTTCGTGGATGTTGCTGTCGAAATCCTCGAAATCGCGGGGCAGAGTGGAACTGATGGGTCTTAATCAAGTCACCCGAGAGGTGCAGAGCCGGGGGAGCCGCGCCTTACCCTTTAAAGGTATAGTGAAAATTGGTACCTAAAAGCTCAAGTGCTTGTCAGAGCTGGTTTACGCATTACTACGATTTTGCGTTTTACGTACGAAGTACCAGTACCGTTGTAGTTGCCCCAGATGTATCGATTAGGGGTCGGCACTATACGTATAATGAACCCTCGATACGGTATTTAAATACAATACCCGTATTATACCATTATACCCACTAAAAAATGTATTTTGGCGGTATAGCCACGTATAATGCCTTCCACACAGCTATAATGCGATATATTTTATTATAATCGTGTTTTTATTCTTATTTTTAATTTAATTAAATATATTTTCAATTTTTAGTTCATAAGGTTGAATTAATTCGAATATTTTACATTATACCTCACGATCGGAAATTGTTGGTTGTGTGGCTTTGTGTGTGGCTTTGTGTGTGGCTTTGTGTATGGCGTTATGTGTGGCTTTATGCGATTTGGAGAAACATCATTCAATTGAAAGTTCAATTAAGATTGAAGACGTTATGCTTTAAGATGTATAAAAGGGTATTGAGTACTTGAGATTATATTATATTTTGTATGAAATAACAGGTAATTATACCGTATGAGTACATGATTTAGCATCGCGAAATGACTTATTGCCTTTGATAATGCGACCCTTTTAAGTAGGAAATGCCTAGGATATTGCATATCCACCCATATATATGGGGCCGGTAAGTTATTCCGATTCCGTTATACGTATAATGGATTGATTATACGGTATCAATACAATACATTATACGTATAATGGTATAATGTATAATACCGATCCGAACCCTAGTATCGATTACGATATGTGGCTACGTACCTAAGTATAACTGTACCTACGTATCTCTTGGGAGGTACATACATATGTACATTAAGTATGTATGTACATACTGCATTCAATGTTTCCAACAGACCGACGGTCCGATATGGTACATGACAGCATTAACATTTCGAAAAATTTCGAATCCTTACTTCACTCAGCAGCCATTGACCATTGACGAGGGACCAATTCCATCTCGATGGCGTTTCATCATTCCTAGTCTTGATAACGAGAGGTATTGCAACATCCATTGACTCATTGGATATGATAGTTGCGCAACAGCCGCCATCGGTGCCGTCGTAAGGAGCGGTAAAGACAACAACACGCATACACACACCGTCATCACATGGATGTATCTCCGTATTAAGGTATCGTATGAATTTGAGGCGTTGATGCACTGCACTAGCCCGCGTCGACACGACAAGCTTGTTTCGCTTATCATATCAAAGAAGCACCTGAGCTAGGTGATCTTTTCTATTCGACGATGGATAATTCATCTGTGATTCGTTTTTGAGGTCTCACTTTAAGATAAGAAAAAGAGGTGAACTGGCGGTTGATAGACGGGATCAACATGCAGAACCAGACACTAACTAACGACGTCCTGGAAACTCGATGCCGCTTGAACAAGTCTATGTTTTGCATATTATCTTACCTGCTACTCCTCCTCTCATCTGGAGAAGGGGAGATCTGGTTCAGTGTGAGTTAGGTAAGAAAATGACCTCGAAGAGGATTAAGGGGTAATGTTGAGGATATTGTATATTCGTACCTTTAAGGTCAGGTGATTACACATTTAGATATTTAGATACCTAGGTACTTGGCATTAGGGTGACACTTGGAACATTAAATTCCTTCAATGTTCAATTGATTCCATGTCCAATCTACCATTTGCCTCGAATAGCCGTCGGTACTTGATCCGGTCAATAGTCCACACCAAATTCGTTCAAGTTTGTAAAAAATTCAGTCCGTTGGATCGCATAAGAGATCCATCACGATCCACTAAACCCCAGTCCAAGAAGACATGTGATGCTGGAGTGGTTTTTTACAACGGAGTTTTGGAAGTTCTGGATGTGCCCACGATGTCCACGATGTCCACCGCGTGGCCATGGGGATGGTTCAATTCTTACCCCTTGCTGGACCTTTGTCGCTTGCGGCTTGCTGAGAGTTGACCTGCTGAGGTAAACTGAAGTACCTAGGTACCTAGGGAACTAAAAGGAACATTTAAAAACTCGGGTCACCGCAAGTACACATGTACCCCCGCCATACAATTGTAGGCGAATAGATACCCCGGCTGTACGGATTTTCAGGTACCCAGACTGTTGGGCCAATTACATTATCGCCCACAACCCGTTCCAGTTAGCTGCATGTTTAGCCTCTCTTTCTTGTTCCATTTGCGTTCACCGTGATGAAAGAACATTTGAATCTTCGATTGGTATTCTTCTATACTTACGAGCAGGTACTTTCCATCTCCATACTTGCCTCGAATTTTCAACCTTTGGTTTGGTTTATTTTAGTCTAGTGCCCTAACCGTATTGTATTGTACATTGGGAACTTTGAACTTCCGGGCCTGGTGACAACAGGGATATTCGTCACAAGCTGGGAAACTGATGGTAAAACAACCTTGACAATACAGTGCATCAAGACTGTAAAAAGTTGTAAAGACGTGGTTCTTGTTTCTTAATGTGTAATAGTCGTCAACTATTTCTTACATTATATAAGAAGCTGTTTGTTCCCTTTTTCTGGTTTCGACTTCACGATCGTCAAGACTTCAAGTTTCAATTGCCATTGACAACCTACTTACTACTAAGGAGATAATGGATGAAGCTATAAATTGGGTCTGAATCGTATTTTTTTTGGCCCGGCCAGTCTTATCCTGTTATTATCCTTATCTCTGTGGATTTCTGGTTTTTTTTGCTTCTTCGGTCTCGCCTAATCTTGCTTGGGTCCGTCATTATCTTTACCTTCCACCGTCATCCGTCATCGTATATCCAGCGCCGCCGCAACAGGGCTGTGCATATCACCTGCGTGTCCTGCGTATTCTTTTTGAATACTACCTAGCTTGACCCGGTCAAGCTCTACTACTCGCTGTATCTACCGAAAATAATAAAAGGGAAAGGGTAGATTCAAGGTCCCCTTTATTACGCTATATTCAACTTTGTTTAAAACCTGAAGCCCTGAAGCTTATCGAGGCCTGCATCATCTTTATCAAGGTACAACCTCCCTTCTCGCTGCTTATTCCGGCAGCCAATCAGCCGTTCAACCAACCACACATTCCCATTATTTCCATTATTTTCATTATTCCTAATATTCCCAATATTACTGTCGTCTTTTGTGTGTTATTGCATATACCACTCTGTACCACTATATATCACCCCCTATACACTATAACGCCACTCTAAGCGATCATCTACCTCTCCAACACCACAACACTACTTACTCACGCGAGAGCAGATCTTGCAGTTCACTCCTCAAAGTCGACCACTCTCCCACTGACTTAATTGTGGACCCCCAAGTCCCTTAAGTTTTCTCTCGGAGAAACGCCCCCTTAACGCTTTGTCGGTACGTCTCTTCTTTATTGTTCAGCCTGTTTGTTCTAATTAGCTCCTTTCCTTATCAGGAGCACGAGCATCAACTCAACTCAAACACTGCCCGAAGTATCGAGCGGTGTAGGAGATTCCATGTTGCTCCTGGTCAGTGCAATTCGAGATACGATAACGGCATTCGTGTTTTCATTTTCCCCCAATATCCTGCCGAGTTAGCCTCTCTGGCATCTCATAGCCTGCAGGTTTTTTGTATCCCTATGTCATGTCCCTATGTATTCTTATGATGCGCAATATGGGAACTTTCTGAGTTCCCGAGACAAAATTTCTTATTATACAACAGTAATTGCCTACCTAGGTATATACTGTCACCTACTCACTGTACCTTGATGTCGATCTCAGGGGTAGTTCCCAAGTACCTATCAAGATGAGATCCGACCATCATACACGGCAATGACGCCTTCCCGCGGTATCCCTCGAATTTATTTCTCTATAAAAGATCAACACCTCCCTTAGAGATCTACACCACTTTATTTTTCTCTCATTGTGATGGTTCTTAACTCTTCTATCTACCTCCATCTCTCCTCATAATCCACTTAAGCCCACGAGCTACTCAGCTCCTAGTCTTCATCATGGTGGTTAAGATGTTGACGATTCAGACGACTGACCTGGGTTTGGATAGTTTCCCAAATTATTCTGATCCACTTGAGACGTTCGAGGTTTTCGAACCCAAAGCTCAGATCATGACGACCAACGGGGTAGCCCCAGAACCGAGCCCGGTCCCAGCTAATAAGCTGCTGGGCAAGGTTCAGGGTGCGGAAAACGTATCCCGTCACCCTTCACCCCAGCCCACTCACTTCTCAGTGCCGCTGGGAAGTCTGCGTACCAATGGGCATAGGGTCTTGCGATCTGCCACGGTTGGATACATTGCACCCGAATTCAAGGGACGTGATGAGCAGATCATACAAGGTTAGTCAACAACGCTTGCTTTTGTCTTGGATTTCCTAACATAGAATAGTCAAGAGCATCATCCTCAAGCAGGGCTGGATTCCTGAATCTCATCTTGACGAGCAAGTCTCATGGTTCTACAATGAGCTAGGCATCGACGATGTCTACTTCCAGATGGAGAATGTGGACGTTATCGCGACCCACATCACCTCCATGTATGCTGCCAAGGTTGCGGCTTATGCTCGTGTGGACAAGCGCGAAGAGATCCGCCTAGACATGGAGGCTACTGACCACGCTATCTACATCGACACAAGTGAACCGGGTAAGACCTCGATGCATGGCCCACGGTTTGAAAACAGGCTGGAGGCGAAGTATCTCGACAACGCCGACCCCACTAAGCGTTTCCGGGTTGAGACCTTCCGCTCTCCGGGCACGATATCCAATGATCCCTCATCTAAAGCATCCCTGCGATGTTACTTCGTCTACCAATGCCTATTCGTGGACCCAAACCCGGAGCCGGGTGAGACTCGCCTTGAGATTATCAGCGACCGAATGTTCTTGACCAAGGCGACCAAGAATACCAAGCAGATATACGATGACATTATCAAACTTGCCGTCACTAGGACTGGACCGGTAATTGAGGTATTCGATATCGAAGGCTCTGAGGAGAAGCGTCTCGTTGTGGCTTTCCGCTCCCGTACGGCCCGGGGTATTTTTAGCGCCCTGAGTGACCTCTACCACTACTACGGTGTCACAAGCACCAGGAAATATGTAGAGCAGTTCTCCAACGGCATCACAGTTATGAGTATCTACTTGAAGCCGGCTACGAACCTGGACACCAAGCCTATGCCAATTGACCAATCCATTCACCAAATCACCAAGGAGATTTCTCTTCTTTACTGCATACCTCAGAACAAGCTCCACTCTCTATTCGCGTCTGGTGCTCTGAGTTTGCAAGAGACCGTTTACGGACACTGTGTCTGGGTCTTCGTCCAGCACTTCCTCAACCGCCTTGGCACGGAATATGTGTCTATTAAGCAGGCTTTGGACTCAAAGAACCCGGCACACGTAGAGATCCTTTCAAAGCTAAAACGTCGTCTCCGTACAGAAACATTCACGCCAGATTACATCCTTGAGATCATCTCGTCTTACCCTAACCTAGTGCGAATTCTCTATGCTGCATTCGCTAGCGTCCACTTGAGCGTCGGCCCTGGCTTCGAGAAGAGCGTCGTTGCACCCACTCCATCCGTCGAGGTACTATCCGATGCACGACTTAAGGATGCGATCACCCGAGAAGTGTCAAATGAGCACGAAGAAATGGTCATGACAGCCTTCCGTATCTTCAACAATGCCATCTTGAAGACCAACTACTTCACACCTACCAAAGTGGCTCTTAGCTTCCGCTTGGACCCCTCATTCCTCCCAGAGGTCGAATATCCCAGACGTCTATATGGCATGTTCCTCGTGATCAGCGCAGAGGCCCGCGGCTTCCATCTCCGATTCAAGGATGTTGCTCGAGGCGGTATCCGAATTGTCAAGTCTCGTAGCAAAGAGGCTTACAGCATCAACGCCCGAAGCCTTTTCGATGAGAACTATGCCCTCGCAAGCACTCAGCAGCGTAAGAACAAGGACATCCCCGAAGGCGGTTCGAAGGGTGTGGTTCTTCTAGATGCCAAACAGCAGGACCGTGCGCGGGAGGCTTTTGAGAAGTACATTGATAGTATCTTGGATCTTCTCCTTCCCGCCCAGACCCCTGGCATCAAAAATCCGATCGTAGATCTCTACCGAAAAGAGGAGATTCTTTTCCTGGGTCCAGACGAGAACACTGCCGATCTCGTCGATTGGGCCACGGAACACGCGCGCGCTCGAGGTGCGCCGTGGTGGAAGTCATTCTTCACTGGCAAGTCGCCTAAGCTTGGCGGAATTCCTCACGACGCATATGGCATGACGACGCTGTCCGTTCGTGAATATGTCAAGGGTATCTACCGCAAGCTAAACTTAGACCCGTCCAACGTCAGGAAGATGCAGACTGGAGGCCCGGACGGTGATCTTGGAAGCAACGAAATCCTCCTGAGCAACGAGAAGTACACCGCGATTGTAGATGGATCCGGTGTTCTTGTCGACCCCAACGGACTCGACAAGGAAGAGCTGGTACGATTGGCGAAGAAGCGTGCCATGATCGCGCAGTTCGATCTATCCAAGCTATCCAAGGATGGGTACAGGGTTCTATGCGATGATAGCAACATCACGCTACCAACCGGTGAAGTCGTTCCTAACGGCACGCCCTTCCGTAACTTCTACCACCTCAGGGACAATGGATATACCGACTGCTTTGTCCCATGCGGTGGCCGTCCCGAGTCCATCGACCTCTCTACCGTGTCTAAGTTGATTAAGGATGGCAAGACGACCATTCCTTACATTGTTGAAGGTGCCAACTTATTCATCACCCAAGACGCCAAGTTGCGCCTCGAGAAGGCCGGTGCCATTTTGTTCAAGGATGCGTCCGCCAACAAGGGTGGTGTGACTTCTTCATCTCTCGAGGTCCTTGCCTCGCTCAGCTTTGACGACGAAGGTTTTGTCGAGAATATGTGCCACAACGCTAAGGGCGAAGCACCTGAGTTCTACAAGGCTTATGTCAAACAAGTGCAGGCCACAATCTGCGAAAACGCGCGCCTAGAATTTGAGGCGATCTGGAGGGAACACGAAGAGTCTGGCGTGTCGCGCTCCGTGCTTTCGGACACGCTATCCGTGGCTATCACGACGCTAGACGAAGAACTACAAAAATCAGACCTATGGGAGAACCCGAAGATCCGAAGGTCAATTCTCGCGGATGCTCTACCCAAACTGCTCATCGACAAGATCGGCCTGGATACCATCATCAGCCGCGTACCGGACACATACCTTCGTGCAATCTTTGGAAGCTATCTCGCTTCTCGCTTTGTGTATGAGTTTGGTAGCAGCCCCAGCCAATTCGCTTTCTATGATTTGTAAGTTGTCGATACGACATACCCACCCTTGATGATTGACTTCAAGCTAACTTTCTTCGTAGCATGTCTAAGAGAATGGCCCAGATCCAATGATTGACGAACTCTCCTGCATATTGTTTAAAGGGAAAAGAAAAAGGGAATCAAAAATGAGTTTTGCATAGTTTTCATGGGCGATAGTGTTAATTCCCTTTTCCAAAAAGAAATGGCATCGAGTATCATGCCACGTCTTCTAGAGGCTGACGGGTATAGTGAGCCGGGAGAGATGGATTGATGACTTATGAATTATTTTAATTCCAACGGTGCATGGGTGGGAATAACATACTAATAGATAGGTCTGGCTTGGTAATGCCTAATGACCAAGAAAAGTTTCTTTACTTTATACAACCTACAATCCTTCTTTTGCTTGCTTGCTAGTGAATTGCGACCATGTTGAAACGTTGGAGGATGGGTTCGCAAATGACATCGACAAGGAGAAGTAGACGTCCTAGAACGCCCTCTCTATTTATATACCTGTCATTAAATCCAGGGGTATCGATCTACCTGTCAAATTTAAGCATAAACTTCTCTAATGCGTATAATAACCTATCATAGACGATAGATCATGCTTCGTCTAATCCTACCTACCCCTCTGCCACGCGATTCGTCTAATTTTAGGTATACTTCCGAATCTGGAATCTACAACTTTAGCTAACCCCAGTCTTAAGCTACGGCACAGCATCTGATCCCAATGAGATCGAGCCATCGTGATCTACATCAGCTCTTTGCCGAACCAGGTCTACGGAGGTAAGGATAGGATCTAGCCGTGCCGTTGACATAGCCTCAGCCAGACCGGTTGTTCAAGTGATATGAATAGCCCACGACCACTTCAACGATCGTGTTCTTTAGTCCTTAGATTGAATTAACAACATGGGAATCTTCAAGCCATTTTCTTGGCTCGGCGGAGTCACGCTGTGCCAGCTTGTGCTAGCTCGGTGCGGTCACGCCCAAGACAACGACACGAGCTGGCACCAATATGTCCGCGCCCCAACAAGCAGCACCGTCAAGCCGAAGGCTGTTCTCGGCGCGTACACATCGGGGGGCGTAACAAACCCCGAAGGTCTCGTAACCGGGACCAACGTGGCGACCCTAAGCCGCGCGGAAAACGACACCGAGATCCCCACCGTCGTCCTCGACTTCGGCCAGAACATCGTCGGCCTGCTGGAAATCGACTTCGCGCGCTCGACCAACGCCTCGGGCGAGTTTCCCGGACTCAGAGTGTATTTCTCGGAGAGCTTGGAGTTTCTCGGGAATACGAGCGATTTTACGCGCTCCGATAACGCGGGTCAGGGGAGCGGTGTAAGCTTTGCCTGGGATACTGGAGTTAGGATCGATAGCTGACTTTGTAGGATCCTCCGAAAATTGTGACCTCCGGGACCGATCAGGTGAGACGTTCTCGGCCGAGATAAAAATGTGTCTTGTATGGGTGTATGGTTCTAACTAGCATCCCTAGGTTGCCGTGAAGAACGAGCCGTACACATGGCTCGACCAGTGGGGTTGCGAATTCGGAAGCCAGGTCTGCTCGGACGGCCTCCACGGCTTCCGATACCTGAAAATCGAGCTGGACGCACTCGCGGAAGACGCCCCTTACACGTCTCCGTATGGCGAGGTCGCCATCAACTCCGTCAGCCTGCAATGGTCTGGGTATCTAGGCACCCCCGATTCCTACACAGGTTGGTTCGAATGTTCAGACGCGGACCTTACGCAGTGGTGGTACGACGGCGCGTACACGACCGAGATGTGTACGGACGTCTTCCGGGACAACGATACAGAGCCCCGTGGAGCCTCAAGTGCGTCCCTTTTAGGCAAGTGGGTGCTCCTCGACGGGGCGAAGAGGGATAGGGATCCGTACATGGGAGACCTAGCAGTCACGGCGTTGACGAGTTACCTCACTCACGACTTCCCCGAAGCAGCTCGGAACGTTATGGAAGACCTGGCGCAACACCAGAGGAATGACGGGTGGATACCGCCTGCGAGCATGTTTGTCACTCCCCTATTTCTTACGTCCAAATTTTCTCTTGTTGTCGTCGAGAAGCCGTATTCTAACATCGCCAAAGCAATAACTACGGGCTCCAGCTTTTTGACTACCCTCTGTGGTGGGTCACATGTAGCTGGGACCACGTCCTGTACACGGGCAACCTGTCGTACATCGAGACGTACTACCCGACTCTAGTGAAGGTCCTCGATACCTACTACGTCTCCCACACAGACTCGGCAACTTCTCTCCTCGTCCGGCAAGAGGGGTACGGCGACTACGCCTTCATCCCGCGCGACGGCTCGGCAACCTACTACAGCGCACTGTACGTGCTAGCGCTCACCCGGGCCGCGGACCTAGCCTCGCTCCTCTCGAAGCCCTCCGACGCCTCCCGCTGGCGCGACAGGGCCGCCAACGTATCCGCGGGCGTGCGCGCCAACCTCTGGGACGCCGAAGCGGGCGCCTTCTACGACCGCAAGTGCGCCGGGAGCGGGTGCAGCGCGCACGCGCAGGACGGGAACAGCATCGCGATCCTAGCCGGCGTCACCTCTTCTCCTGCCAATTCCAGCAGCAGCAGCAGCACCATCCAGTACGCGGAATCAGCATTATCGTACCTCGAGAACGCGACGGCGAAGCCGTACGGGCACGCCTTCTACGACGCCGGCGGGGACGAGCTGGGAGAGGGGTACAGCGAGAGGGTCTACCCGTTCGTGTCGTACTTCGAGACGGCGGCGCGGTTCGAGAGCGGGCTCGCGGACTCGGCGGTCGCGCTGCTGAGGGCTACGTATGGACACATGGCGGCTGGAGACCCCGGGGCGAC
Source organism: Annulohypoxylon bovei var. microspora (assembly GCA_022836615.1). Taxonomy (NCBI): domain Eukaryota; kingdom Fungi; phylum Ascomycota; class Sordariomycetes; order Xylariales; family Hypoxylaceae; genus Annulohypoxylon; species Annulohypoxylon bovei. Next base: position 45,970 of record MU405356.1, read on the forward strand.
GATGTGGGAGGGCGTTGGGGTGAATGGGAGTAAGGTGCGTAGTTTTGGGTCTCGCTTATGAATTTTCCGCATCCATCCATATTTACGGGATTTTTCTTTGGTGTTTTTTTTTAAAAAAAAAAAGAAGGAACACGAAAAAAAAACTTACACAGCTTATAGTACGAAGGCGCTTTCACGAGCCTGGCCCACGGTTGGTCGACGGGCGTAACGCCACTTCTCACGACCTACGTCCTTGGAGTACGCCCCCTGAAGCCCGGGTTCCAGGAATGGACTGTCCAGCCACTTCCCAGCTCAGATCTGACTTGGGCTAAGGGGGTTGTGCCGACGCCGTATGGGCCGCTAAGCGTAAGCTGGGAAAGGAATCAGACAGATGGGAGGCTTATGGTGAATGTTACGCCACCGCCGGGCACTAACGGGACTGTAATTGTTCCCGAAGTACAGGGAGAAGAAAAAGGCCAGAAGGCTTGGGCCAATGGCGGGACTGGGCTAGAAGGTGAAGTTGCTGATAAGTCTGTTTTGTTTAGAGTCGAGGGAGGAAGGGAGTATTTTGTTCGCTGATTACCTAAGTGTCTTGAGGATATTAATAAGCACAATTACTTAGTAAGGGGCCAGAATGGCGTCAAATTAAACTGGCCACGTGTGAAGTGATGTTAATATTACTGTCAAGCACTGTAAGCTTGCTATCCCCTTCTTACCTAATCAACACTTCTTGCCAGCCAAATATTATGTAAGCTTCCCAAGTAGGCAGTCTAAGGGATCGACTTTTGTACAGTGTTAGGTACTCATTTAATCTGACGCTATTCCGAAAGCCAAATTCAGAGATTTCAAGATCGAAAAGTCTCAGTTCTACGAAATAGTCACGAGATGGTTTCGTTGAAAATAATAGTTGCTCGCATAAAATATACCTAAGCATGCGTACTAAGGCAATTTCTAGACAGTAGCTTCATAGAAGATATCCCCCTAATTCCCCCTTAAAAGTTAAGATCAATCGTAGAGAAGATGCCGCTCAAGTTAGGATAAGAAGGATACCCCCTCACAAGTTCTGCCATCCGCGCGGGTGGAAAAAAGAAACAGAGTCAACTAATACCACAAAACCGGCAAAGATGCAAGAACCAGAAGAATCCCAACGCAACGTGCCAACACACCCACACCTTCAAGCAAGCTTGACTCCCTGCCCCTGCTCCAGCCCGTGAAACCTCCCCTCCGCGCCCGTCTCGAATTCACCATCCTCGAACCGCCCCTTAGCCGCAGCCGTAGCCGCAGCAGCAGCAGCAGCGCGCCGTCTCTTATCCCTACTTTTGCGGCGATACAAGACCCCGAACCCCAGAAGCGAGAGCACGGCCGTCGCCGCAGCAGCGCCCATCAGGCCGGCGACCGCGCACCTAGACGCCAGCGCGCTGTCGCCGAAGATCGACACGTCCGCCCTCCCTACGATCTGCGGAGTCGCCGAAGGCGTCAGCGATACAGTCACGGTATCCGTTTCCCTGAGCGTGACCGGGCACCCCATATCCGCGATGCCCAGCACTTCCTCCGTCCTCGCCTGCAGCCCGTCACCAGATCCAGAGCTAGAGCTAGAACTCGAACTCGAACTCGAACTGGCACTAGAACCAGAACCAGACCCAGCCGTACTCAGCACCAGCGGGAACACCTTGCGAAAGATAGTCGCCGCGTGCTCCGGGTCGGGGTCCTCGGGCACGTCCGCGGGCCAGGTGTACGCCTCGAAGGTGGTGGACGTGGTGCCGCTCATGGTCGGCGTGGAGTACGCGGGGTCCCAGCTCATCCAGACGCGCGTCGTGCCCGTGCCCGTCAGCACGCTGCGGCACAGCCGCTGCGGGGCCTGCAGGTCGCCGTCGCCGGTCCGCGTCGCGCAGGCCCAGTCGCCGGGCGGGCAGCACCAGGCCTGGGGGTAGTACTCCTTATCGCCGTCGGGGCCCCTGGCCTCGAAGCCCCTCGCGTCGCGGACCACGTGCCGTAGCCCGCCCGCCGTGATCGTCGTGGTGCACGCGGTGGTCCAGCCCTCGAGGCAGTTGCCGCCGCCGAAGGCGACGGTCGACCCCTGGCCCTCGTCGTGGCTGTAGCTGGCGCCGTTGAGCTCGCCCCACTCGTTGTCGAAGAGGGCGAAGTAGTTCTGGGGCCAGCAGTCGGGGACGAAGCCGATGAGCTCGCCCATGCCCGGGTTGGCCTGGACGGCCATGCAGTGCTGGCCGGAGAGCGGGTGCGGGCTGTGGGCCGCCGTGTTCATGCTGTACGTGTAGTACGACACGCCGCGGCAGAACACCGACAGCGAGCACGAGTTCGGCATCTGCGACCCCGTCCCCGTGTCCGTGTCGCTGCGCGACCGGATCGGCGCGTACGGCGTCGTCTGCTCCGGCATGATGTACGTCGTCTCCGAGATTATCCCGTCGTCGCCGCGCGACGTTCGGGTCACGGCCGTCACGGCCGTCGCTGCCGTCATGGTGTCGGTGTCGGTCTAGCGGTTGATTTCAGTTTTAGTTTTCCCCGTAGTTCATTTTCTTACTTTAGAATATGGGTAGGAGTGGTAAATATCAGACAAGTATATGTCAGAATACCCATGTGCCCCCTAGACGGGTTTCTAACTAAAAAAAAGGGGCTAGATTACCCGTTGAAGATGATAGGATCAAACGCTTGATTATTATCCGACTTGGGAATTCGATGTGTTTTACCATGCTATATATAACCTACATAAGTCGACTAGCACACCAGAGCAAACACGGGAGCAAGTACAGATTACGCTAGGAAGCGAATCTGGTGGCACGAGGGGAAGTCGAGATCCAGCAGTGTGTGCTCCTCGCACTCGCGAGTTTATAGATGGCCGTGGAACTCCGGCATATTGAGTCGCAGGGGAAAACGTGTTTCGGGAAGCTGTCATTAGTAAAAAAAAAAACACGCCGATTTACGTCGTTCGAGGGCACAATGAAATAGCTCATGGCATGGCTTTCGACCATGGCCATGTTACCGTAGCGCGTCATACTTCGCAAGCCAGTTGACTCGAAGTAGCCTGTCTTACGTCGTCACAGTACCCATTTCCGCATATTGTCAATATACCCGATCAAGTCGATCCCCGGCGTAGGACAGAGTCCACAGTATCATCGTTAATACCGAAGCTTACGTGGCGATTTTAAGAATCGTGACCCTCTACTCATGTAAGAGGTTAGTATCCCAGTATCTGATGGAATTGGGAATGCATTAGTCAGTCAGGTATGTTCGTGAACCGGTCTCTATCGTACACGGTCCCATATTTGTTGCTGCTATTATACATCTTTGTACACTGTATAGTATCTGGAGTAGAGCAGCCCGAAAGTCGAGATCCGGCAGGCCATATCGCCAGGATCACAGATTATCGCTTCGTTGCTTGATAGTGTGCCGTTTTCACCGTTGACTAGATGAAGAGTGAGTCTTATACCGCTCACCGTCTACCCAACCCCCATTTGAATATCTTGTCCTGGATCTCTTCCCAAGATGCCTGTTTCGCGACACTAAAAGGGTCCTGTACCTCTTGTAGCACCACAGTCGGGGAACCACTTCCCTTGCCGTTGTTCTGTACTAGTCCTCCCACGACCTCCTTCGCTACCCGACGTAAGTCATAGACGGTTAGGTTCTCTATTTTTTGGCACATCTCTTGCACCGGTATCTTACGCCCATGCACCTGTACCTGTCTGCCTAGGTCCTCCAATTCGACCATCCGGCTCTCGAGGTTCATCAGCAGGCTGGAGCGTAGCTGGTTCTTGGCGCGGTCGACTTCTTCTTGCTTCAGGCCCGCAAAGCCCGTGTCTATGGCAAGCGCCTTTAACTCCTGACACATGACATTAAGCATGTCTTGGGTGCGGCTAGGATGGCACTGGGCAGAGATGCCAAACAGTCCGGAATCCGTGTAAGAATGGTTGAAGGCCTGGCAAGACTCTACCCAATGGTACTGGTTTAAGACATTTGTATACAGCCTCGAATACATGCCCTTTCCGGGTCCACCGGCCGAGAAAGATCCGCCGCCGCCGAGAAGAGTGTTGAGTGTTGCAAGGGCATAGATATCATCCGATCCGATGGGTAATCCTTCAAAGGCGAGGTGGATGTAAGTGTGAGAGGGCTGGTTAGCGTTGATAGACAGAGGCTGCGGCGGAAGTGCAACGAAACCACCGGTGTAATGTGAAGGCATGGTGATTTGTTCCAAAGTTGGAGCGAAAGTTAGTGCATTGGAGACGGAAGCATTGCGGCTTGCGGAGGTAGAGAGGTTCTTGAAGAGTGGTATCCTTGACATTATACCAGATGATTGTGAAGAGGAAGATGGAGTAGATGATAGTGAAGAAGCTGAGACGTCGGCCTTGTCTGATGATAATGAATCGACAGATGTCTCTGATCCGGTCCGTGACAAGATGGGTTGTTCGGAACCCTTCATACCCCCGAAGAAGGTAGATGCCAGTTCTACAGCATCAGAGTGTGGGATGCCGGCAAAGGCCACGACAGTTCTTTCCGGGCGATAGAAGGTATCCCTATATGTGCGGAGAACTGAACTATTGATATCTGGTATGCGTTCCCTGGGAATTAACAGTGGATTACCCAGAGTGTTGCCCTTGAACGCAGCCATATGAACCAACTCGGGTATGATTAAGTCAGGTCTCTTCCATATCTCGCCGATCTCATATTCGGCTGTTAATAGTTCTCTATTAATTTCGTTTTCGGTAATTCGGGGATTTTGGATTGTATCAGCAAGAAGTTCGGTTGCTGTCGGGATGGTGGAGTTGAAGGTGGCGGCCTGGTACATGATAGACTCTCGGGACGAAACACATTGTACGTTCCCTCCTAGAGACTCGACTATTTGTTGCATGTCTTCGGCGCTTTTATTCTCAGTTGACTGGAAAGCCATCCGATCAATAATATGGCTTACGCCACTTAAGTAATTGTTCTCAAATCTCGACCCGCCTTCGATGTAAACGCCAACGCCGGAAAAAGATCCGGGAAGGGCTTCGGATGCCACGCGTACGCCATTTGGTAATGTTGTTATTTGGTCCAGATCTGTTGGTTCCTATTGATAGTCAGTCTACATGCTTGAGTCGAGTTGAGGGGCATAGAATGCAGAGTAGAGCATAGTAATACATAGTAGATCGCATACCTTCCCACCCGGTATATCCACCGCGGTGGCTAATGAACGAGTCTGAAGTGGTCGAAATGACCTAGCGCTTGTTCGCGCAGAAGAGGCGATGCCTCTGTTCAGGTATCTTGACAAGCGCGCGCGATACATGTTGGCGGCATTGGATTTGTGAAATTATAGAATAGGCAAATTGACAAATTGACAAAGTGACGACAGAAAAGTTCAAGAAATGGAGCTTATCATTTTATCGATCGTATCTAACGGAAAAGTTTGGATGTGGGTCTTTTCGTTAAAGATGTTAGTCATCTTGGCAACCGTATTTTATGGAATTTCTGCATATGCCCTGCCCCTCCATTCTACTCACACCATCCTGTGAATTTATTACCAAAGCATAACACTATAATGAAGCGCGCGTAGACTAGATTCGATTACAATGACACTTCAATTATAGCCAACAACTCAATATGTTCCTCTTACACAGTTGACGCAGTTGACAGATTTCGATTGATATATAACACAATCTAGTCACTCTAGCTAACCTTCCAAGCTGTCTTTAAAAAGCCCAAGTGAATCTACCATGTCCAAGCCAATCCACCTCGAGCCCTCTGAGCTAGGCACGAAGGAATAGTATGGAAGCTCCTCTATACATATTTATATCTTCTCTCAATATCAGTCAGCTAACAAACTACAAACCCAAAGCTGGGACAGCCTCTACACGACCGAGCTGACCAACCACACACACAACCCCACCGACACCGGCACCGTGTGGTTCGACGACTCCGACGCCGAAACCAAGCTCATCGAATTCCTCAGCTCTCCCACGCACGACCTCGGGCTCTCCCCAGCCACCTCCACGTTTCTAGACCTCGGCACCGGCAACGGGTCGCTCCTCTTCGGGCTGCGGGACGCGGGGTGGATGGGGCGCATGCTAGGAGTCGACTACTCGCGGCAGAGCGTCGAGTTCGCGCGGCGCCTAGCCCAGGCGCGGTGCTCTCCCGAGTCGTCCTCGGACCCGGATTCGTCGCACGACGAAGAGGAAGACGAGCCGCCGATTTCCTTCCTCGAGCACGACATCCTCCAGACACCTCCTACCGCCCTGCTCACCAGCTCCCAGTCGCAAGGTTGGGACGTCGTGTTAGACAAGGGGACCTTCGACGCCATATCCCTGTCCTCCGAAACCTCCCCCGCGACGGGCCGGCGCGTCGTCGAGTCCTACCGATCGAAGATAACGCCGCTGGTGCGCGAAGGGGGTCTATTCCTCGTCACAAGCTGCAACTGGACCGAGGCCGAGCTGCAGGGCTGGTTCGAGGGTGCCGCTAAGGAAGAAGAAAACGAGGAGACGAGGAGATGGCGGTTCGAGCAGGTCGGCAGAGTCGAGTACCCTAGCTTTAGCTTTGGCGGCGTCAAGGGGCAGACTATTAGTAGCTTGTGCTTTAGAAAGGTGAGGAATACCGAAAGCTAGCATTCGAGTACTACTAGTTACTACAAACATAGACACGGCAGTGTGGCAGTTGTAACCGAAAGAAAGGAAAAAAGATACCCCTAGTAGTGAAATACAACACGAATAAAACAACAAGAGTATTACTGTAAAATTTGATTTGGGTTGACTGAGATCTATTAAACTCATCATGATTTTTTTTCGTTCTTTTTATCTTACACGCACCAGGCAACTTTGCCAGGATGATGATTAGCCCGTCCGGACTTCTGTGGCTCTCAATGACCTTCTATAGGAGCTTGTGTAACTTTCAAGTCCCATTTACAGGCTAAATGCCGAGCAGAACACAAACCTCCAAAAAATGCATGACGACCGTGTGCGTGCCTCCCATACGTCTTTCTGATCTACGAACCCTCAAAAATAATAGGTTCTTAAGGACTTCTTTGTACGAACTAGGGCGCTAGACAAGTTCGGGATAGCTATCTCGCGAGAGCGTGCAATTGGGACACTCTAGGACGTGGTCGCACGTTGGGAAGAGTTCTCTTTAAGTGTCTCATCTACGGCGACGTGTTCATAGGCTCTCCACCCATCCCGGGAATCCCTGCTAACGCGGTCGTGGCGAAGTAGCGCACATCCACATCCTCGTCCTTCTGCAATTTCTCTAAGCTTGGCAAGATCCGCTGTTGGAGAAGCTCGGTCGCGCGCGGGGACGGTGTGGTAGACGTAGTCGGGGTTCCGGCTTTTTCTAAGCTGTAGATCGTGCCCTCCTCCGGAAGTCGCTTCAGAACGTCGATAAGTACGGCGTACGTCTTCGCCACGTTGAAGCGGATGTTAGGGATGTCATCCTCGACCAGCTTCTCCAGCATAGGGAGAATCGATTTCCCGATAACATCCAGGCTAACAACAGTAGCCAGAGTCTATAAATGGTTAGAATCCGTAAAGAAATCCCTAGATACAGCAAGGGTACTTACCGAAATGGCGAAGCAAGTCGTCATTCGGTACAAATAATTCGGGTGAGAGCCCATAGCCATCACCTTGGGAATTATTGCCTCGCTGGCCCACTCGACACCGAAGACTTCGGTAAGCTTCTTTAGGTTATGGGTTGCAGCTTCTCGGATGGAGAAAACGGTGTCTCCGAGCCAACCCATGCACAACGAACTCAACTTCTCGTCGAAGAACTTGACGCCCAGCTGGCTAGCGAGAAGAGGGATGTACTCGATGATAGCGAGTCGAACTCTCCATTGCTTGTCTTCTGCGAGTTGCACGATGGCCGGTAGTAGTGATTGGGAAAGCAAGTCGATGCCGATAACTGAAGAGTGTTAGAATACCGATTTTTTATGACCAGGGAGTTGTAGTGGTATATACCTTGGTTGACAAGTTCAAGCTTGGAAATGATGTGAAGGCGCACTTCGGGGAACTCGTCCTTCAGCATCTGCAAAAACATGGGGAGGAGGTGGTCGATAGTCCTATCAAATATTAGTAATTTGGGATTCCAGGAATACTAAATAATATAACCTACTCTTGTTTGCCCAGGATGGGTGCTAGTCCGCTGATCTGGGTGCCAAGAGCGGCACGAACGTGCTGGGATGTGTCGGAGACAAGGTCCTCGATAGAACTCATGATCTCGTTGAGCAGGGTCGTCCTATCGACCAAGGTGCAGAAACCAGGGATCTGGCCAGCGATGGCAGTTCGAACCTCAGCCTCGTTGTCTTTCAAAAGTTTGACGAACGAAGGTACTAGATCTCTCGTGACTACTTCCTCGTCTACAGCCTTCGCAATCTGCATCACCCATCATTAGTATAGGTCATGTAAAACGTAAATCGGAGTCTATACCTTCTCAAATCTATCGGCAATCATATACCGAACCCTCCAGCTCTTGTCCTCTATCAGGTTACGTAAAGACGTGAGCAAGACTCCGTGACTTCCTTGTTGCTCCTTGGGCACGACTTCGGCAATGGAAACGAGGATTTCCACCGTCAGTAATCGGACACTATCCTGATCGTCTTGTGCAAGGTGTTGGAAAAGGGGTATCATTTCTTCGACGACAATAGCAGCGGGCATCTCCTTCACAAATTTGGCCATGTTGGTAGCAGATTGTCTTCGCACCATGGGTGTCTCATCGTGTACTAGGAGACCGAATTGTTGGCGAAGTTGTTCCTGGACAGGCGGGGAGACTTTCTTGTAAGGTGTAGTGTATAGCCCACACCCGGACACTTTAGACGTGAACCAGTCTGCCTTGGAGAGTCGGATAGTTAACGGGATGAAGTATTCTTCAACCTGTTGGGACGAAAGTTCGTTGCAGATCTTGTTGAGGGATTCGACGGCCTGCGGGGAAATGTTAGTAGAGTAGACGATAGTAATTATTTGCGAGACGGTTAGGACGGACCTTATCCCGAACGACGGGCTCTTCGATAGCTGCGAGATTCTCGAGGGGGGAAAGGAGGACGTGGCCATACTGAGGGCCACCGACGTATTCAATAAAACTGCCCAGCTCTTCGCTCAGGGCTACGAGAACTTCATCTTCATCTTCGACCGACTCTGATTCTGGGGTTAGACCTGTTCTGAGTTGGAGCGCGGGGATCGCTATCTGACCATCTAAAAAGGGAATGAGTTCGTCACGAGTGCGCTCTGCACCTAGAGCAAGCGCAATTGTCGAGAGACGATGGATGGCGTTCAATCGTAGAAGAACATCGTCGTGCTGTAAACAAAGTCAGAAGTTGATGTACTAGTGCATCGGCTAGGTCACCGCCTTACCTTTAATTCATCTATGAGCACGGCGATGGGGTAAAGCTCATCGTTCGCATTTGGCGCGTCAGCCATGTTGGGATACAGTTATTCAGTCCTAGGTACGAGGGAATTAAGATAGCGTCGAGCCGGCAAGTAACAAAAAAAAACCGGCTAGGTTGCGCTGCTGATCGCGTGGGTTGGAGGTGGTGGTAGTGGTGGAGTGATGCAATGAGAGTTAGGTCGATGTCGGGTCAATTTGGCGACTTGGGAACCGGATACAAAGATCGACGTCGCTCGTGCTCCGACACCGAAAATAAATATCGAACTCGCCAAGAAAAATGATTTTATCTTAGGTCTGTATGTAGGTTCGTCTATTTACCGTTGATTTCGGTTTACTAATTAGATCATCGAGGGGTATCATCAAGTATGGAGGTTCGCTTTGGTGTGCTGTGGATTGTGTTGTGATCAAGAGAAAGATGCTTTTGGTGGAAATAGGTTTAACGTGGGCTGGAGCTTTACTTGCCAAGGTTACCTCAGGTATGGCTTGTGAGAGATAACAAGGGGGGCTAGTCTGCTAAATATGTGGCTTAGGCGCCTGTGACGAGATTGAAATCTCTGTTACCTTCGCACCTCCTTCTGCTTCTTCAGGCTCCTGCCACCATTATGCCACAGCTGTTCCATATTTTAGATTTTAGCCCCTGTATTACATACATGCACTCCCCCGCTCTAGGTAATCTGATCCACAAGTTGTCACGTTCTGCACCCCTGAATGTTTCTATATCAGTTATATGTATCTACCGTATCTAACTCTTTGTACCACGATGGTATATTATGTGACGTCTACTATTCTCTTTTTTTCTTAGTAACAAGTACATAAATAATTACATGTAACTACATGTAGCTATAATTAGTCCATCGTGTTTACTTCAAATGCAGTTTTATACAAAACTAGGCAATCTAGTCCATGAGGCTTTAATTATACCTAGATACAAGAAACACTAGTGTATGTATGTAGGTCTCTTTCAGGTTGGTATAGCTCATACCTTCAAAATTGATCCGGACTGTAATAGTGGTAAGCTGTGATGTCACTTCAAAGCTCCATCTATATTAGACGGGCAATTTGTTAGGTCTGACGAATTTATCGGATTCCCGACCTGCGAATTAGAGAAAAGGGGTCAGATATGGATTCAGTTGATTGGGGGGATCATGAATTCTATATCTTGTTTTAGTGATGTAAGAGACAGATGTGACCTTAGTTGCTGCACATGAGATATCACAATGGGATCTGTCTGTGCTTTATGGGGCAACATTCCTGGTAAGATGATATTTCTTGTCGAAGAAGCTCAAAAGTTTCTCCTATCAAGACATCTTTACAGAAGTATGCATTTCTAGAAGTGTTTAATATGATATGGTATTATAGATGTCTTTTGTAATACAGGGCTGGCTCTTTGTCTATTAGTACTAATAGCAACTTTTGTTAGTTTTGGGAGGCGATATCACTAGAAACTGAGAAGTGCTTCCAATAATTAACTGAAGGGTTCTCCATCACGAAATGTGGCTGGTGCTTAGAGGTACATGTCTACTTACAGAGAATTCTATAACTGTACCTAGGTACCTAACGATAAGCTTTGACCCCTGAACCGAATAATAACAAGGTATTGCATAATGCGATATTCATGGTGGGGTTGTAAACTGCAACGCAAATGAATTTCTGAAATCGCTGGTGACTCAAATCAACAATATTTCCCAACCAACGAATTGCGCAAGTCTCCCTGGTCTCTAGGCTCTTGATCGACCCTTCGAAAGGGCCATATATAAGATGCCTACCATATCTGTCGATAAATATGACCTCTACGAGGCCCTGGGTCAACAGTGCGTGACCCCTCTGCCCCTCTTCTGACACAGCCTGAATATCAATTTCACCCCGCTAACACACGACGACATGTAGGTACACGACCGAGGAGTTCGAAGAGCTGTGTTTCGAGTTTGGCATTGAGCTAGACGAGGACACCGAGAATGAGGAGAGACCTATCGTGGATGGCGTACAAGAACCTCCCCAGCTCAAGATCGAGATCCCCGCCAACCGATATGACATGCTTTGCTTCGAGGGCATATCCCTCATGCTCAACATCTTCCGGGGAAAGCAGCCTACTCCCAACTTCAGATTGGCACAGCCTGCTAGTGGAGATATAGAGACCATCACCGTCCTCGAAGATACTACACAGGTGCGGCCGCTGGTCGCCTGCGCCATCTTGCGCAATATCAAGTTCACTCAAAAAAGCTATGACTCCTTCATTGCCTTGCAAGACAAATTACACCAGAACCTCGCACGGAATCGTACACTGGTAGCAATCGGAACCCATGATCTAGACACCATTAAGGGCCCATTCACATACGAGGCGCGCCCGCCGAAGGACATCAGCTTCGTGCCGCTCAACCAAACCAAGAGTATGAACGGAGAGGAGCTTATGGCCTTCTACGAGAAAGACCGACATCTAGGGCGATATCTACATATCATCAAGGACAAGCCAGTATATCCTGTAATCTACGACGCAAATAGAACAGTCTGCTCGCTACCACCCATCATCAACGGCGACCACTCCAAGATCAAACTTAGCAGCACGAACATCTTCATAGAATGTACTGCTACGGACAAGACTAAGCTAGAAATCGTCATCAACATGATGGTGACCATGTTCTCCGCCTACGCCGCCGAGCCCTTCACTGTCGAGCCCGTCAAGGTCATATCCGACCACAACGGGCAGACACGAATAACCCCCAACCTCTCGTCGCGCACCGATACGGTCGAGGTCGACTACCTGAACGGCTGTCTCGGGCTCTCCGAGTCAGCCGAGAGCATCAGCACGCTCCTCTCGAAGATGGCGCTGAGCGCGAAGCCCTCGAGCACAGACCCGAGCGGCGCGATCGAAGTCACGATACCCCCGATGCGCGCCGACATCCTGCAGAGGTGCGACGTGATGGAGGATCTCGGCATCGCCTACGGCTTCAACCGGCTGCCCCGCATAACCGTGACCAAGACGGTCGGCGCGCCACTGACCCTCAACAAGCTCGCGGACATCGTGCGGCTCGAGTGCGGCATGGCCGGGTGGTCCGAGGTCATGCCCCTGATCCTGTGCAGCCACGACGAGAACTTCGCCTGGCTCAACCGCAAGGACGACGGCAAGACCGCCGTGCGCCTCGCGAACCCCAAGACCGCCGAGTACCAGATCGTGCGCACGTCGCTGGTCCCCGGCCTGCTGAAGACCATCCGCGAGAACAAGGGCCACAGCGTGCCGATCCGCGTCTTCGAGACCTCCGACGTCGTCTTCAAGGACCCCGCCGCCGAGCGCCGCGCCCGCAACGAGCGCCACTTCGCCGCCGCCTGGTACGGCAAGGCCTCCGGCTTCGAGGAGGTCCACGGCCTGCTCGACCGCGTCATGGCCATGCTGCGCCAGGCCTTCCTCGCCCACGAGGAGGGCCTCTCCGGCAAGGAGATCGGCTTCGCCGTCACCGCCGCCCCCCAGAAGCGCGACGGCTACTGGCTCGAGCCCGTCGACGACGAGCCCACCTTCTTCCCCGGCCGCGCCGCCGCCGTCTACGCGCGCCTCGGCGGCAAGACCGCTCGTATCGGGGAGTTCGGCATCCTCCACCCGAGCGTGCTAGAGAACTTCGAGCTGAAATACCCCGTCAGCACGCTGGAGGTGAATCTGGAGGTCTTCTTATAAATAGGAAGGAGATGCGGAAATATTGATGTGGATGTGGAGGCGAGGGTGGAGATGGACGTGGCTTGGAGTTAGTTACACACCTACTTGAGTGGCTAGCTAGCTAGTAGAATTGCCATACCATTGACGGTAAAAAAGATTAAAGAGAAAAGAGACGATGGATATGAAGGGAGCGTAGGTAAAGAGACCTAGCTGAATAGACAGGAGGAATGAACACCTGGACTGGCCCTATGAAATGTGAAACCCCCAACTTGATGTTTGCTTGTGATTTGTATACTATCTTCCACGATTCTAAATAGGTATTTCCCCCCTTCACAAGATGACGTCTCCACTGAGTTGTTTCCAGTTGCTGCGACGATTCCCCTGACTACATGGCATATGCACACATAATAAAACAGCATATACCTAGTTACTACTACACCAACGCGACGCAGCTTAGATCGACTTCGTATTTATTAGTTCTTGCTCTCGTCCTCATTCTTCCCCCGGTTCTACGTCTCTCACCACTCGCCTCTTACTCTCCATCTTCACCCCTACCTCTATCTCCATGTTCGTATCATCTACACCGCAACAACAATTCATACCAGTCCAAGTCCAGATTCGTAACAATATTCACGTTTCGGTTTGTTTCATTTCATTTCGTATTCCGTATTTCATAATCAACCCTACCCGCCTGTCTGCTTTCCCACCTGTCCTCTAGGACTACGTTACACCTCAAGACCGCCAAACCGGCCACTTAACCACTGAGCCAGGCAGGCTACGCCATCTCCATGCTCTCCTTCTCGCCACCCGTCGACATATCCGCCATCTCCTGGTCCCCCTTTTTCCTGCTCCCGCTCCCACTGCCAGACCCGCTCCCACTCGTACTTCCACTTACACTATTCCTCCCAGCCCCACCATCCCCGCTGCCTGTAGCCCCTTGACTCCCGAACAGCCCGCGCCCAATATCTAGCCCAGCGACGCCGTCCCTAATCTTCGCTAGGTTTGTCGCGAACGCGCCCGGCGTGTCCGCGCTAGCGCTGTGCTTGAGACCCGCGACCCGCTGCTCTGGCGTAAGCGCCTCGTGCGCGGACTCCACGCCCGTGAGCACGCTCTTGCTCGTGGGCAAGCTCGGGGGTTGGGGGCTCGACGGGGGCCGAGGGGATCTGGAATCGCTGCTCGGTGGGCTAGAAAAGCTGCCTGGCATGGTGCCCATGCCGTATGTGCCGAGCCTCTCGTCCCGCGCCGCGGCTAGGTCAAGATACTCGTTCATCTCGGCGTCCGACCGACCGAACAGCTGGTACCACCAACGGACATCCGAGAGTTTAGGGAAGAGGAGCCTCTCGCGGCCGCTTTGCCGGTCATCGATCGTGGCGTCGTAGTCGCGGTTGATGAATTCCGGTTTCCGGGATAGGAAATAGTCCCAGACGGACCTTGTCCGTTCGCTCGCATGGGCTTCTTTTCGGGCCTTCTCGCTATTCCACAGGAACGTGCCGTACTGGGCGGCGTATAGGTGGTAGAGAAGCCGTCGTAGAAACCGTTCGTTATACTCGAAGCGATTAGGATGTTGCCGCAAGAGTTGGTAGGTAGCGTCGAGGAATTGGTGGAAGACGGGGGACATTTCATTTGGTCGGGTAGCTTCGCTGGCCTCTGGAGTACCTGCTGCAGGTTTCTTGACTTGCGATGGATCTTCAGGGGGTGAAGCGATACCATCGCCATCAGACTCGGCGTTGCTGTCATTGTTACGGTTCTTGTTGAAGAATCGCTTCGCACTTGCGAGTGCATTCTCGAAAGCCTCGCCAGCACGGCCATCCGAGTCACCAGGCTGGATCGCCGATCCAGCTAAGGCGTCTTTCTCAACTGTAAACCATTTCTCGGAGTTGAGCGGGCCGGAACGTTGTTGGAACATATGTCCAAAAGAAAGCCAATCTTTCTCGACTAGTACAACGAATCCTTCAATGGTCCGGTAATAAGGATCCAACATCAGCTGTGACAGGGCTGACAGTTGACTTGTGCGATCCCAACCATCCGAGCAGTGAATCAAAACGTGCGAGTGTTTTATACCCACCTGCCGTGCTATCAGGGCCGATCCGTCAAGAATGCCGGTAATATGTTTTAGCCACCCACTCTTCGCAAGCAGTTCACGATTCGGGGGTAGGCGAGAAATATCGCCATCTTTGATCGCCTCTATGACGCTATTGAGGGACTCTCTCATGACGTGGATATTCTCAATATTCAAATAGGCTTTTTTAGCGAATTTATAATATTCCATATTCTCGGACCCCTTTCCCATCGCCTGCATAACAACCGCGTTGATGGTTGGTCGAGCATCTACGATGAGATTGCTTTGCTGCGCACCGTATACCAGCCGCTTTCCGGTTTTCGAATCGTAATTATTATCGTCACTCCCAGCGATAAGTTCATCTTCTAGGCGTTCGGTATCTGAAGTCTCCGTGTCGAAACTTTCTCCTCGAAGGTCTGCCTGACTAGAAGCTGGGCTTGGCTCTGTAGTTTCCGAGACGGGAGCGTCTATTCCGTTAAACTCGACGGTGGCTGAAGCGGAAAAGCATGCGCTAACGAGCTTCTCATCTTGTATGCTTCGATTTCCTCGAAACCCTACCATGGGCTGGGAACTTCGCGTGATAGAACAATTGTTGAGGGAGTGGAGGTAAGTCAAGACGGGTATGCGCTGTCTAGATCGGTATGAGCCGGCATATTTTATGACGTTGTCGGATATCTTGGAGGGGACGACAAGCATGCTAGGGTAGGTCGGGGAGAAGGTATAATCCTTGTTTATCGAGGAAATCCTCCATCCTCTATCGACAGACTTGGTACTAATCCCCTGTCTTCGAAGCTCGGCTCTCGGGTCGTACAAGTGCCATCCATTGAACGGTTTCTCTTGTTTTAGGGATTGGTAACTAAAGGCATATAGATTCTCTATAGTGCCAAGGCGACATGTGCGGTTGCGAATATACTCAAATGCCTCCCGCGCATGGGCTTCATCGTGGAAGTTGAAGTTGATGAAGGTGAAGTCCCGACCTCGTAATCTTATCGAAGACGGTCTTCCTGTTACACTAGGACATGGTCGAAAGACACAGTTCCCGATTATGGGGTAAGCGATGTAAACCTCGCGGGTTTTCGGAGTGTTCGGCTGTAGTGCCGCCCCGTCGGGCAGGATATTAGGAAATACGAATATAATGTGGTGTTCTGTCAGATGGAGTTCGCCAGAGTGTTTCTCGCCGCCTCTTATGGCATCAACATCGGGTATCTATATTGGTAGATATATGTATTAGCGATAGGGAAAGAGGACGGAGGATGGAGGATGGGGGTGGCCGAAGAAGGGCCCTACCTTTTTAATCTGCATCTTCAAAGCCGTACAAGTAATAGATTTACACGAAAGGAGTCAGAAGGGGAGGCTGCACGTGTTGTCGCATTTGCTGCAAAGAGACAAAACTTGTTAGGTGCCCGAGAGTCCTCAAGGCTGATTGGAGATTCAAGTGAGCCGATCAAAAAAAAAAAAAAAAAAGAAGCACCTAGGTAACTACAGACAACGAAGTAGTATACCTAGGGAGGTAGAACTTCATGGATGTTCGTCTTTGAATGATGATAGCAAGATACTAGAATGTGAGGACAAATGGCTACACCATGATGTATTCTGAGTTGGCAAAGCATCATATGTCAAAAGTCAACAACGAAGTGTCAGAATGCAGAGTGCAGAAAGCAGAGCGCAGAGTGGTCACATTGTTCAAGTTTGGTCCCGCGTTAAGTGCATCTAAGCTCTGCTGCGTTACTAAGTTTGAACTAAGGTTAGGTTAGGTGCTTAGCTTAACGGCGGGGCAGCTGGGGGTACATTCAATTTGTATATAAGTATTAAGGCGAGGCTGAGAAATACATGTGGCTGAACACTTACCTACCGACGTCACAAATCGATTTCATTTAGGTGAAGGTTCAAATTCTTTAAATGGTACGTACCTTAAGTAACACTGAACAGGGTTAAGTGGGGTACAAGTACGTTACTGTGATCTGTGCTTTCTCACTAGTCGCATCGCTACAATCCCCTCTTATCTAATCGCCTTTGATTTGGAGAGCCCACAAACCTGAACCCTAAGCCAAAAAAATTCAAGACCAAAATTCACCACTGTCAAGCAGCTACCCCGAAATTTCGTGACGAACTACAATCTGACCCGGTAATTGAACAACCTTCCTTCTTCAAACCTCGCAATTTAAACGTTCGATTCTTCTTCTTAAACAGTCATCGACTACATCAATCTTCAAGATGGCCACCCCGGGTTCTCAGATGTGAGTATTTTTCATTTTCCCATTTTAATTCGATGATTTGGTTCTCGTAAATAGCCAAATGATTACCCCTCCTAGGCAAAGGGAAATTTCGCGATGGCTTCATTTTATTTCCACCTTTGGGATTCCACCGTACTAATTTATTTCGCCCTACAGTTCCAAGCGCAGAAAGTTCGTCGCTGACGGCGTCTTCTATGCCGAGCTGAACGAGTTCTTCCAGCGCGAGCTGGCCGAGGAGGGCTACTCCGGCGTCGAGGTGCGCGTCACTCCCACCGTGACCGACATCATCATCCGCGCGACCCACACCCAGGAGGTTCTCGGCGAGCAGGGCCGTCGCATCCGCGAGCTCACCTCCCTGATCCAGAAGCGATTCAAGTTCCCCGAGAACTCCGTCTCCCTCTACGCCGCCAAGGTCCAGAACCGTGGTCTCTCCGCCGTCGCCCAGTGCGAGTCCCTGCGCTACAAGCTTCTCAACGGCCTTGCCGTCCGTCGTGCCTGCTACGGTGTCCTGCGCTTTATTATGGAGTCGGGCGCCAAGGGTTGCGAGGTTGTCGTCTCCGGTAAGCTGCGTGCTGCCCGTGCCAAGTCCATGAAGTTCACCGACGGCTTCATGATTCACTCCGGTCAGCCTGCCCGTGACTTCATCGACAGCGCTACCCGCCACGTTCTCCTACGCCAGGGTGTGCTCGGAATCAAGGTCAAGATCATGCGCGGCTCCGACCCCGAGGGCAAGGCCGGCCCGTCCAAGTCCCTACCCGACGCCGTCACCATCATCGAGCCCAAGGAAGAGTCCAGCATCGTGACCCCCATGAGCCAAGACTACGGCGCCAAGGCTGCCCAGATCCAGGCCCAGGCCGAGGCTGCCCGCGCTGCCGAGGAAGGTGGCGAGGAGGCCGCCCCTGCGGAGGAATAGGTTTGAGCGGTCGGTGCTGGACTCCTCAACCCAAACTGGGAAACTGGGCTGGAACGGAAGGGCGAGAGATGACATGTGACGAAGGGATGTGGTTTTTGCTCCGAAAACTGTCGAGGGCAAAAAGGTGATTACTTCGGCGTACTTTGATCATCATTTGCATTGCAGGGACGGGAAACGAACCAATGAGTTGCGATTCTAGCTTAGCCGACGCAATGTCGAGCTAGACTATGCTACGATAATAGCAATCGTTACGCAACATTTTGATATTCTCGTGATTTACGATTGTGACGAGTGCCAGTGAAATGCTTAACTTGCTACACGTAGAAGGCGTACCAAGGAAACACCTCCTGGTATACCCCGACTTAGTATATCTAGATGCTCGAGTAGACATCGAGTTCTGAGCCTATTGTTAGGAATATTTTTAAACTTGCCTACCTTCCCATGCACCCAGCCAAATAACGACCGACGTTGATTAAGGGACTATAATAGCGATTAAAACTTATGTACTTCTAGGTATTTATATAACACATCTAGGCCGCTTATTCGCCTTAGAACGCTCACAAAAGGACTACCTATTCGTTTTCGGACTAAATCACTATTGCAGAAGCATACCTACACTTCAGATTTGAGACGAGTGTATATAATAAGTTGGAAGATGGCGTGCATTAGTTACTCGCTATCTCCTCGCAAGATAGATTAACCTATATGTGTCCCGGGAACAGCTCAGCGGTAGCTATTTCGGCGCCAACCTACCAACCTTGGAACCCGTCACCCAAGCCGTCGATCCCATCCCGGCTCCCAACCGTTGCCGCAGCTGTTAATCAGACAGGGGACATGTCCGTCGTCTCTCTTCCACGCGTGGTAATCGTACAAAATTTTAATGATCTCACAAACTCAATAAATTCGGGGTGGGTCGGTAGCTCGCTACCGTTTCTCGTGCCCCTGAACGAACCGGATTCCTTGTCCGTACGCCGAATGTGTGCCGGAAGGTGTACCTCCAAAGTGACCAATGTCCCCCGGAACGCCGCGGTGAGAATCCCAACCAAGAACCCAGAATGAAGTTACCTTTCTATACTCCTTTAGTGAGCCGAATATCCCCTCCTCTTAACGGGAAGGGATATGGCTGCCATTATACACCTTAGGTTCCGGTCCGGAACACTCAACGTAAAATCCATGGTATCAATCGTGTCCACCTGTGGGATTGAACATTCTAATGCTTTCGATGAAGCGGTTCGCCGAATAAGAAAATATACAATGCGGTCGTAGAGATCTCGATCAAGATGTTTAAGATACTAATCTTGGTATGTTGACGTCTATTACTCGGCCGGTTTTTTCCGGTTTTGCAACTCGATCGATTCATGAGTTTTCGCTGCTCCGCCATTCCTCCTCGACGACGGTTCGTCATCACTATCCTCGGTTAGGTCATTAAGGCCAAATTCGCCTGCTGCCTGTTCCAGGTCGTATGCGCGCATCAGCCCGTCTCTGTCGGAGTGTCCCCGACTTCCTATGCTTATGCGGGAACCTGTACTACGACGAGCTTGCATACTGAGGCGTGTCTGGAGACTCGAGATCATATCAGTACCGGTAGCATCCGTGCTCTGCCCGGCAAGCATCGACGTTCCATTGGGGTCGCGACGCGAGAGATTCAATAGGTAGACACCAGTGAATGTAATAAGGAAACCACACAGTAAGGAGAGGGTATTGACAACGTCGGTAGTGTTAAAGCCAGAGAAAAGAATAAACGAGGCACATAAGGTGGCTGTGGTGAAGGTCACATAGTAAAGGGGGTTAACTCTGTAAGTGGTGTTAGCTTCGTGTATAGATTCTATAACAGGGACCAAGTGATCATACATTTGCGTGCTGAACTGGCTGAGCGCCTTATTGAAATAATTCATCTGTGTAAGGATGCACAATGCTGTAAGGATCATGAATATGTACGTCGAGGCATGGGTGAACTGGTTATTTCCGGCGAAAGTGAGTTTTAGCGCAATGCCGAAGGCTTTCACAGACATGACGGAAACGGAGCCGACGGTAGAGCAGATCGAGAGGTAGATCAGGGGGTTCTTTTTGCCATGGAGAGGAGCGATCTTGTAGATCATAACGGTCGCAAAGATGGCCACAGCCGCGCAGTATAGAAGAAATCCTAGCCATCCATATTAGTTTATAACTTGGAGGTGTTGCATTATGGCTATAGCCCAACTCACCTGGCCTAAGCGCATATCTAAGGATGACCTCGATAGTTTGAATATCCTCATCGGGAGGTGCGTGGAGGACAATGATGATGGCGCCAAGTAAGCAGATAGCACATCCAAGCTTGCCCAATGTTCCTAATTCTTCTTTCAGGAAGTATGACCCTAAGACGGCTCCGATTAGGACGGAGAGCGCGCCCAGAGGCGTTACTAGAATGGCCGGTGCGAAGGCATATGCAGCGAAGTTGCAAATTTCTCCCGTGATCACTAGAAAGGGCCACATGTCAGCCTATCCTACATCGATATCCATCCTGTTACTGGTGGTCTTACTTGTTACCATTCCAGCCCACCACAGTGGGTTTCTTAGATAGACGTAACCCTCGCCCGAGAAACCATGCTTCTCTTCTGCTTGTAATAGCCCCTACGTGGCATTAGCATGGCTTCTCCCTGTAGAGGATCGAAGCATGACGCGATCGTGGAATGGGTAGGTTGTAGTACCTTCTTCGTTATTACAAAACTCGTGCCTATGGAACAAATAATTTGTTAGTTTCTACATCCCGGGGAAGTATTCGTCTACAGACACTCCGAGGACTTACCAATGGCTAAGCTGGAAGATATAGCTAACGCCAATCCGATATATCTATTCAAAAGTCCACGTTAGCCCAAATGTTGTCGACGGCGATAATTATTGTTATAGGTCACGGTTAGGGCCGCCGGAGGTCTAGGGGTGATTCGTACTTCTCATCTAACATCATCATGGACACAGTTTTATAGTCGCGACCGCAATCGCAACGTCTAGTGAAAAATAGCCGGTAGGGAGGAAAGGGAAAGAAAAGGAGAGGAAATCGTCGCAAGTGTAAATTTGATGGCTCGCGCCGGGCGAGGGCAGCACCAACGAAGAATAGTCAGGTGTTCGTGTTGCGCCTCGATCAGCAGAGATGCCACGAATACCCGAAAGAAGCGATCGAATCGGTTGCGCCAGTTAAAAAAGGCCGGTGGCTGACGGTCGCACGTAAAAAGAGTCGGCTTAGTAGATGAAGGCCGGGGGGCACATAGAACGGATTATTGACTTGAAACAATGATGAGGAAGAAAAAAATCAATGAGAATGGAGCGAATGAATAATATGTGTATTTTCTTTTCGCGATACGGAATAAAGCTTGGGAAGTTAGATGAATTTGGGTTTGGCTTTGTGGTCACTAAGAATCGGTAGAGAAAGTATAAGAGAGCTTGCCCTGCATGGACATTGAAACCGCAACTTCCTAGTTGTACAGTAAAAGGTGGGAGACGCTGGGGTTTCAGAGGTCTGGTCTTTGGACAGGTACAGAGAAGGTACCTTGGTACTTCTAATTAATACCCCGACTGGCAGAGGTACTTGTGGCCGCTAGCCAGCCACCCCAGTTCTGCCCAGTTGTGCTTTGCATAGGGGGCATCTATGTATGTATGTAGGGGCGTCATCGTCCGTTTACTACAATTAGAGATGCGCTAAACGAAACCCTTGCCCCCCGTAATTTGACTCGATATTCACTTAGCCTGGAGAAACGATCGTCTAAGTGGTCGGGGTCGGGGTCGGGGTACAATACTTGAGATACATACCTAAATCTTGAATGTTTCTAGGTATTGTACAACATTAAACTTACTATAATAGCTTCATTGTTCAAGTGTTGATATAGATTGACATACATGTAGTCATTTCACATAAATACCTACACGAGTAGGTATGCAAAGTAGTCATTTTAAATCTTATAGGTATTGAAAGGCGCCAAGTTATACTCTGTCAGTCTGTTAAAGAGTAATAGTGTCACGGGAGCGAATGATCTCAAAAGCGGCACGAAGCTAAAAATTCATAAAAACGCGATGTCGAGTTACAAAGAAGATCTTCAATGTATCTTACCGCATCTTGAAACCTTGAAACCCTCGTTGCCCTTATTGCCCTTCTTAGAAGAATTTTGGCTTAATTCTCTTGATAGACCCACAGCTATGAGGCTGTGTCACCCCCCTTGCAAGTTCCAACTCGCAGCAACACGTATGAGAGGTCCTCGACTGATCCGTCTCAAGCAACCAAGATACCTCGGCCTCCCAAGCCAAGTTCGAATACGGCATAGGTGTGCGGGTGGTGTACATATGTAGTATGGATGGAACTGGTTTCACAAAACAATCCACCTTCCCTGCTCCCTGTTTTTCGTCTGTTTGTTTCCTGTTCCTGGCGGTTGATCATCGCTAAATCCGATCGATCCCTACTTAGGTAGGTACATATAGTACATCAATCACATTGTCCTTAGGTCTTTTCGAGGCTGTTAAAATGCCGATGGCTTTCTTGACTGTAGGTAGTACATAGCGTCTTCTACCGTACATACCGGGCTAGTCCTCGTATTGCAGGATAGGATTTACAATGTGCTGACTGCAGACTTAGACGGCTTCGTTCATGATACGATAGACTAAGCCAACGTGCAAATTACAGATGACGACGCGTCTCCACCTATTTACATTCAAGCTCAATTTTTCTTCCCTTTTCTTACGCCTCATCCGAGCTATGATATCGATAACCACAAGGGCACTCCAAGGTTAGCTAGTAGTTAGTAATACTATCTTATAACCCATCTGTTATGAAAACAAGCGTAATATGTATTACTACAGACGCGCAAATGCATAACTAGGCTCTTCGGGAAACTATCTCGGCCGATCTGAAGTACTGCAACATCTCTGGCACCTAGTTGACTCTGTTTAGGAGTCAAAACTAGGTAGAGCTGCCTACAACTCCGGCTTAAGCTACCTCCCTCCACAACACAATAGCAACATCCGTGACAAATATCTTCACCCTCTGTAGCCAGCCATATCACCGACCATGCCGTAAAACGCCTCCTATTATGATAGCCGTGATCCGAATTTCGTAAAAATTTTTCCCTTTCCGAAACTCCTCAATGTCCTCCATTCCTATGACCCTCCAGTACAGCGGTTACCTATTTTGCTGCGAAATGTAGATAGGCACCGCGGGTATCAAGAACGACGACACATTTGACGAAGAAAGAGAAAGTAACGGTTATCGTCAGACCGCCGTGTTCACCGTGTGTTGTGTCGACGTTATTGCGGGGATCTTACGACTTGACCATTATCAAAGAAAACTTACCATCAGGAAAACCAATGCTGTCTTCCAGCACACCTCGGCACTGTATCTGTTAGTATTCCGAAATCGACTCATTTCTCGGCGGGGACGAAATCATGTATCTGTAAGTTGATTGCAAATGCGCAAATTCGACACCAGCTCATTAGTGATCCGTCTAAATGCGCCGAATGTCGAAGGGGGAAAAAGACAGGGGTAAGGGGGGAGAGAGTAGGTTCAAAGGGTTCACAAAGGATCAAGACGGACGACGACGCTTGAAATCTAAATTATGTTAGCAGATGATTTAGACGAATAGAACTCAGGTTTGCTATTTACCGTTCTGTCCACTTGCGCCATCGAGCAGGTCCGAGTTCGACCTGCGGCGCTTTCCGGATGACGGTGACACTTGTACCGCTGTTTTAGGAGCCGTAGTGGCCTCATCCTCATTGTCCGACTCCCACGTGATCTCGTCATCGACTGGCGTTTTGAGGTTCGTTGATACGTCTGAGGCGGGAGGCGGGCCGTCCTGACCTCCCTCAATCTCCTCTCCGTCGTCGTCTGAATAGTCGATCTCATCGTTGTCATCGCCGTTGAGCGTAACGGTAGCGCTAGTAACCTCGGAGTGGGCAGTATCGGCTAATTCGTTTGTCGGTGACGTATGCTGGTTCGAATCGCCATGTTCGACAGTGGTCATACCGTTAGACTCATCTTGAGCTGCATGTTCATGGTCTCGTGGAGATGCATTCGCTTGTTGATCTTCAAGGAAATATCGGTTAGTAATAATATCAAATGATCGTATTCCGGCCAGGGAGGTAGGGTGCTGAGCGGGTGGAACTATCGACCACTGAGAAGAGTTTCTGCTTTGATTTTGCTGCTCGATACCGGGAGTCGCTATAGCAGGGCTCCACAAGGTAGGTGCGTCTGACAGCGTGATATCGAGTTCGTCAAGAGAAAGCTCAAAGCACTCTTGACACTGGCAGTTAAACCGTCCAGTGTGATTGAAAAATGAAGAAAAATGTAAAGGACTGAAAGAAGGATGTGATTTACCCTGCTTCACTGAAGAGAGATCCAATTCGTCATCGGAGAAGTCAATCGCTTCTGCACTACCATCAACGTCTGCGCCTGTGTTCTCTTCGGTGTTCTCTTCTGTGTTCTGTTTGGTAATCTCTTCGGATTTCTCGGCTTGTTCGTCTAGTCCTTCTGGATCTTCGGTATTCACCTCTACAACTGGTGTATGAACCGAAGGCGATTTTGAGCCCACATGTTCTTCTACCTCGTCTTCATCGTGCTCCTCGGCATCATCTTCCACAGGGTCATTCTCTTCATAGTCATAGGAAGCTTCACCTTCCTCACCCTGGGCTGGCGAGTTAGAACCATTCCTGGTCTCATCTTCTTCATCTTCGGGCGAGACGTATGGGCTCTGGCTTTCGGAGCCGTCGGCTTGCTCGTCGTGGACCGGTGTCGCTTCTCGATAAACGGCAATTTCGGAGAGGCCACGACCTGAGCTTGCGCTATCTAGGAGAGCCATAAGGCGCTGACGGCAATTAGGTCTTACCACAAGATACATGTAAAGACACGGTGCTAATTCTGATCCGTCGTTTTTGGCAAGTCTATCATAGAGACTAAGAATATCACCAAATGTGAATTCTTCAAGCATATCGCTTGTGGAGGACTAGGATGCGGTTAGCTCTAGCGAACTCAACGTGAGATTAGGAGTTGGAAAATACCTCAGAAAATTCTAGTCCTAGTCCATCGATATGCATCACCAGTTCGTCGAGGACAGATACTTCATCTGCAATGATTTCTCGCAGATTTGACAAGAATTGACCCAAAGGAAGTTCCATGGCTGACATGTCACGCAAAAAGTACTGGTTAGGATCATCGTCTTCGGACTTAGCAAAGAGCCTGTAATCCGTTTGGCCATATGAAATGTACATCTCGTGGCGTGTAGCGATGGAAAGCGGATGCTCTACATGGACTGTGCCGGTATGGGAGATTTGTTCATCTTGGTTGGCACTAGCTGCTTCGTGGTCCTCGTTTTCAGGATCATAATAATCAGACCGACTATGTGTCTCGTTGACATCATGGGCTTTGTCCTCTCCCTGGCTAGGAGATTGAACAGACTCTGGGTCATTGGTGGACTCAATATACGGGTCACCACCTAGCTGTTGTTCAGAACCCTCGAAGCTAGACAGATCATGTGGGCCAGTCTGGTCTTCTTGTTGGTCCAAATGCCCGCTCACTGATCCATGACCCGAAGCCACGGATGTGGAGAGCTTTTCTTCATGTTCAGGGACATCATCACCCTGATTGTGTCCAGTCTCGGGCAGGTCATTGTGGCCAGCTTGATATTGCTCATCTTCTTGAGCATCGCGAGTAGTATTACCTTGGCTAGCATCCCCATTTGATTGGATATCATTATGGTTATCCTGCGAATCATCTTTACTGAGGACAGATTCCTCCGCAGGCTGTTGGGGGGTGAGATCATCAAAGATAGCGTTTTGCTGTTCATTAATCGCATCTCGGACTATGTCTTCTGGGCCATCATTGTCGTTACCACCAATGCTAGGAGCTTTCGTGTCATCTCTAGTCTCGGATAACCCAAAATCTTGGGTATTTATACCCTCTGCAGGAACTGCACTATCCTCAGGCGGGAGGTTACTTGCTGCGTCGAGGGCGTCAACATCAGTTTGCGCCAGTCCCATACCGTTGGCGTTGCTAATAGGGTAGGCCGACGTCTCTAACCAGCTGGCTTCACCGTCACCAACATTCACTGTAGTAGAGTTGTTTACATCAGTATCCTCAGCATAGTCGATCTCGACAACACTTTCGAGGGTCTCCCCATGGGAAACACTGTGTTGCCATATATTCTCGTCGGGGTCACCAAGATCGATCTCGATGTCGTTAACGGTCGTAGTCGCCTCGTTTCGCTCGGTATCATCAGCGTCAATCATGCCATACGATGCGTCATCTCCTTCTGCCATCAACTCATCTCTCGTATCAGTATTGAAATTCTGCATCTCCTGGACTTGGTCAAAATCTGCAAGTTCTAGGTCTTCATCAGGCTGCCCGACCGCGAAATCGAGGTCTATGTCAATGTCTTCTCCGAACCCGGCGTGACCAAAATCGGTCGTGATCTCCATCTCCTCTCCAGGCATTGCAGCAGATCGCCTAAATTGGCGAAACTGGCCAGAAGGAAATGTGAGACAGTGATTGGGATATATGCGCCAAAAGATAATATTATCTTTTGGATGGGTTAGATTGATAAACCAGGTAAAGTACCTGATAGGTATTAAAGGGTTTCTAGTAGGAAAATAATAAAGGTAAAGGTCCTAAGAGGGCGAGTAATGCGTGGTCGATAATCAATGAAAAAGGGTTCATTAAACAAAGCGGCTGAAGGGGCGGGAGTAAAGGATATCTACTTCTGGGAGAGAAGTGAGAGGTTTCCACTTGTTCAATATTCAGCGGTGCCCTCTTCAGGTTCGGAATCGCGCCCTGCAATTGCTATGTACGTGCAATCCTAATGGTGCGACCGTAACAGGTAGAAGTGTGATAAAAGTCTAGTAGTAAATCCCACTAGTTTTTAACACTTTACGTGATTCTGTCGTTGTCTGTCGTCGGTTGGTCGATTATGGATTAAGTGTGAAAGGTACAGGTGTTAGGTCGGGAGGGGAATACAAAGGAATCATTTGTAGTAACCGAGAATTCAGCTGCGAAAATTCCGATGTCGTAAAGTGGTGACGGACGCGTCGTGAAGCGGATTACGAGGAGGTGGGTAGGTTGGAAAATGGCGAAATTACGTCAAATTGATCTAATAGATTGAGGTCGCGATCAAAAAATGACACCTTGGTCGACTTCGTGGATATGATGAACTGTAGTAGCAGTTCTTGAATTATAAATGTACCAGAGGTTACCAAGGCTGTTGTTGGTCGTTGTGGAGGAAGTAGGCGCGGATTAGGCAACGTGGGTAAAGTCGCATGAAACCGAAAGAGGCCTCAACTGATATATTACGCACGTGGAAGGATTGTAGAACGATTTTGGAAGGATATGAAAAGTTTGAGGTGTCTCAAATGAAACAAGATGGGAGAACAAGTTAAATTTTGATGGAATGAGGGTTGAAGATGAAAGGTGAAAGTCAAAAGTTGAATTCAATGTAAATGTGAAGCACCTAGATGGTCATCATTCAATATGCTTTGGGGCTAAAATAAGTTAGAAATAAGATCCAAGGTTAGCGGGATATTAAGTATTAACCCTGCAGCTGCCTTGGTCTACCTAGTACTTAGCACATCCCCACCTGCCCACAAGGTTACTGCCACTCAAATCTACTACAATCTAAAGTACCTAGGTACGAACGGATAAACGTCGGATACAGGCAGAAGCAGTCTGGCCAACTCGAACATGTGGCTTGACAGGGGGCTAGTGCAACTTATCCAAGCACCACATTTTCGAAGGTGAATTGGCTTCATCTTAGGAACAGCTGCTAGCCTCAGAGCAATAGATAACTTCCCTTTCGCGGGACAACTCGATCTCTCATTCAGTTCTCTTCTTTCTTCTGAAGCTGCGCTTCAAATACGTACAAAATGGTAATATTTTGCCCCAATACTATAACCAGATTCGCTAATATTTTAACTTACACCAGGTCGTCTTAGCCGCATCCATCTGCACTCGAGGCGGGAAAGCTGTCCTCTCGAGGCAGTTCCGTGAGATGCCCAGATCGCGAATCGAAGCACTTCTAGCATCCTTCCCCAAGCTCGCCGACTCTGGAACCCAACACACCACCGTCGAGCAGGACAATGTTCGCTTCGTCTACCAACCGCTCGACGAGCTATACATGGTTCTCATTACCAACCGCCAGTCCAACATCTTGCAGGATATCGACTCTCTTCACCTGTTTGCCCAAGTGGTCACTAGCACGTGCAGAACCTTAGATGAGCGAGAAATTGTTAAGAACGCCTACGAATTACTTAGCGCCTTCGACGAATTGGTTTCCCTTGGCTATAGGGAAAATCTTACTATCAGCCAGATCAAGACCTTCTTAGAAATGGAAAGTCACGAGGAGCGTATCCAGGAGATCATTGCACGGGTATGTAGTTTTTCTGCGAGTATTAATCGCTACTTTACTAACACCCGTATAGAACAAGGAACTAGAAGCTACTGAAGAGCGCAAGCGAAAGGCCAAGCAACTGGAGTTGCAACGAAAGGAGTCCGCGAGAAGTGGCCGCCCTGGCGCTCCTCGAACGCCGGTGTATCCGACTTATACCCCCCCTACCCGGCCTACGCCCGTAGACACCTATGACACCTACGAGGCTGAGAAGAACAAGTCACACAAGTATGAAAGACAATGGCCACAGAAGGATTGAGACGAGGCTAACAAGAACACAGGACGACCGTGATGAAGGGTAAGGGAATGCAGCTGGGCAAGAAATCGAAAACTACGGATATGTTCGAGCGCGTCCGAGGAGACATGGGAGCCGAAGTAGACGAGTCACCGCTAGTACCATCTGCCCCTGCCCCAGTTGCCGAACCCGCCGCTTCACGGATTTCTTCCACTTTAGATCGTGACGCAATCCACATCACCATTAACGAGTCTATTACTGCGAAACTATCAAGGGAAGGCTCGCTCAACTCTCTGGCTGTCAGTGGCGATCTAAGTCTCAAGGTCTCGGATCCCAGCTTGACCAAGATAAAACTCGACCTTGCAGCAAATGCATCCCACGGCGTTCAATTCCGTACTCATCCCAACGTTGACCGTGGCCTCTTCACAAGCTCTAAAGTCATCCAGATGAGCAACGTAGCGCGTGGTTTCCCAGTTAATAACGCTGTTGGTGTTCTAAGATGGCGAGCCACGCCAAAAACGGATGATACGAGTGCTTTACCCATTAGCTTCACAGTTTGGGTGAACAAGGGCTCAGGAGGCAACTTCACAATCACAGTCGAGTATGAGCTTACCGGAGGTGACACACTGAAAGACGTTGCCGTGGTCATTCCTTACGCCACAAGCGAGCCGTCTGTGTCTAGCTTTGATGCTACCTACGAAGTATCAGGAGATAGCCTCGAATGGACTATTGGTACGATTGGTGACGATAATCCTAATGGCTCGTTCGAATTCGATGCCCAGGCGGACGATGAGAACGAGTTTTTCCCCATGCAAGTCCGGTTCTCAAAGACGACTCCCTTTATCGATGTCGACGTAAGTTTCTTTCCCTCGTCCCAAGTAGTTCGTTGTGTTAATATTTATTATAGGTCACATCAGTATCGTTGATAGAGGAGAATGAAGAGGTGACATTCTCTAAGGATGTCCGATCTGTAGCCGATTCCTATTTGGTCGAGTAGAAGCGCTCTTGGATGGGTACTCATGAGTCTAGTATGAAACAACGGCCGCTAAAAGGAGTTGTGATGTGATGTTATATAGAGGGATGGTCTAAATAGAGCATGCTCCTAGTAATGGATTGTGAATAATGATAAATGTGTCATCCATATTGAATTTGATATGTTGAGGCTTTCTATTTACTGCCTACCTAGTTAGAAATGGTCCCTAGTCTATTACCATATCCAATAGCTACTACGAGTTAAATGTTGAAAATGCATACAACACTACAGTTGTGAGATATGGGAATGGAAATAATACCGTATTGGATACTGTGATACCGCGATACCGTTATTTATGGGAAATTTAGCGGTGAACTTGCTAAATTTAGCGCACTGTACCTTCTGTACCTTCTGTAAACTCTGGCAAAATCGCGAGACGGCGCGGCGTAAAAGACGGCAATCACCACCACACAAGTGGAATTCTTAGACCTAGAAAGTAACAACATTAAACAACATTAAACAACAATATAACCGAATTCGATTCATGTAAGATGCACAATGATTAGCAGCTTACCGGATACTTTTGAAGTCCTTACTCTTGAGAGTAACCATGACTGAACCGATTAAACTCACGCTCCTCAGCGAATCACGACTCGATCCCAGGCTGCATAATGGTCTTCTCACTTATAACCCTAGCATCGAACTCTTCGCCGGCGCGGCTGGGTCAAAGACTCTCCAGATTTGGCGATCAAATAGCCAAGTCGTGACCAAAAGTAGCCAGCGTGGCGAACGGGATAGCGTCGAAGCTCTCTGCTGGAAAGCCGATGGTAAGTTGTGGTTGTCCACAAGCCGGGGTATAGTGACGGCCCATAACTGACGAGCCCCAGGTCAATTCCTCGCCGTTGGGTGGAGTGATGGGGTAGTGAGGTTGATGGGTTTGGAGACCAATAAGGCCGTCCACCAGATGCCAATATGCGAGGCTGGCAAGTCTCGGATCACCTGTATTGGCTGGGGACGCAACAATGCTGGAAGACGCCCAAATCTAGCCTGTACATCTTCATCTTTACCCTTAGAAGATGTCGTCTCTTCAGGACTATTCCCAAGCGGTAAAAAAGCTGTCGTGGACCTTCCTCGAGAGCTTACATTTCTTGAAGTCGAGACCGCTCTACCAAAGCTTAGTCCTTTACCTGCATCAGGAGGTTCGGGGTAGGGTGCGATATAACACCTATCATGGTCGATCACTAACTGGTTTTTAGTGATGACTCGTTCGTATTTACAACCAGGACGTCGTTAGAGTTTCTATTCCAGCCCTTCGCTCCTCATGATAGCGATAAAGTCGACGTCATGATTGTGGGCACCAATGATGGGCAAATACACGTCAGTATCTACGACTCATTTGTCATTGGGGCATTCAACTATACTCTACCGCAGCCTTCCGGGAGAAATGCCCCCTTGCAGCTGCACCATCATGCTTCTCACCCAGACTTATCGACACACATTCTAGTTTTCAAACCCTCCGGAGACGACAAGGCATCAACTATGTATCTCGTTCCCATGGATTTGACCTTCATCCATTCCTCGCCAGAGAACCTATCCTTGCTAGCTTCCAAGACTACGACTCTACAAAAGCTACTAAGATACGTTAAGCAGGTACAGATGCACATGATACATGAGTGGCAGTCGACTCGGGAGCTCCCAACTCGTTTTTTGAATAGTATAAATGAGACGCTACGAGAATCGGGAAATTACGGCGAAATGACAATTGGACAGGCGCTATACCACTCAGTTGTAACAGGTCACACATTTCCGGAAGTTCGAGAATGGTTGGTTGACCAGTTAGCGGAGCGAGTAAGTGTACCCCTATTTCTGTAGCGTCCTTTGAGTCTCACGCAGGTTAACAATTCACTATAGGGCCACAAACGCTGGGATAAGGCTGTCGTATCAGGACTCCAGGCGCTCCGCGGTCTTGTCCATGAGAATTTCCTTCCGGCGCTGGAGCGTATCGGTATTATTCTCAGCCGTCTCCTCGGCATTGCGCGATTCCACGAGTCGAAGGCCGAGACTGGCTTTACCGGCGCGCAGATTACTAGAGTTATGGACATTGTATCTTGTTTGATGCTCGTAGGAAACAAGATCCTCTTAGTCGTCATGGAAGAGCTAGAGCTATTCCAGAGTTTCTCAATTTGGCTCCGTCACGAGATCGATAGGCTCGCATCTTCGTCGTCGACAGATGAGCTAACAGAGAAAGAGGCGACGATGGAACATGGGAAGATTCTAGCCTACATCCAGCAATACATGCCTGCTAGTCCCTTGAGATATCATCTCAGTAACGTCCCCGCGGATAACTCGAAGGGCGGTCGCCAGCAGGCTGAAGGTGGAAGCTCTCTATTAGAACTGCTTAGCAAGCAGCTCAAGAAGCAAGATACCGGGCAGCCTGATGAAAGCGTATTCTCACAGGTCGAATTTCTGTGTGGATATTTGGATAGCAAGGCTGATGCTATCTTCGAAGGCATCGCCGAGGCCGAAAAACGGAGCGTGCGGTTTGGTCAGCCAACCACTCTCTCATTAGAGTCTAGCATCTCTATGATCGATGTCACGATGTCTATAATTCCTAATTCTGTAAGGTTTCTAATATCTACTTGTTACATCTGATTCAATGCTGACCCATATGCTTTAGGATGCGCCTCAGGCGGTAACGTACACAGCTCTTACAACGGAGAAGAAAGAGCGCACTAGTATGAACCGCTCATTAATAGCTATCCTAGGCTGATACTAACTTCTCTGATAGTGTACATATTTCGAACGACCATGAGCGTGCTCAATGGAATCAGTGGCTCTGTCAAGACCGAGGTTTCCTGCATGGACCTCGGTGATGGGACAGTGCTTAATCTAAAATTCCTAAATAACAACAGCCTACTCGTCCTATGGGCCCCCAAGAGTAATTGTTAATCATGTACTCGATATTCAATCACCGCTAACTTCTACCAGACCACCTACCGCGGATTCTCAGAATACCGCACAAATCCGACGAATTGGGCTATCAACCATACAACTCCGAGACTAATGTAACTCCTCACGTATTGAGTAATGCTCAAGTTGCCAGCCTATTCCTAAGCATACCAGTGCCCTATGAACCAAGCTTTGTGCCGGCACTCATGGAGGTCAGGGAGGCTAGCTCCGATCGTGGCAAGATACCGCCGAGAGTCTGTTTACTTGGGAACGACTTACAGACCTATAAAGTCTTCGCTCTGCCGGGGGACGAATTTGGAGGGGTTGCAAAAAACTAGGATGAGACGGCGCAAGGAAGAGATATGTGGTTGTACATATTTGGCAGTGCCTCGCTCTGCGTAGATACAGACAATTGCCTATTCATGAACGACGAATCGTGATGTCGGCCAATATAATAGACTAGTTCATGATTTAATTGACAATGGGCTGATGATCAATGGACTACTCGATTTCTACGACTTGAAGCCATTAGATTCATCTAATACGTATTCCTCCTGTAGTTATTGGATTGATGATTTCTCTGTTACGCATTTAGCCTCCGCGCGCACACTTCGTCTGCTAGATTTTAAATTCGCCTTTTTAATCTGCGGTCAAGGTATCGTATATAAATCTAAACAATAGCCCCAACTATCACATACGACCATAGGACTTAGAAAGCTCGGGATCCCGTCCGCTCTCCCATAGATAAGCTAGGTACCGCCGGATTAGTAGTTGGGTCGGTGACGACCAGCGAATCCCTGGTGTTGTATGTTTTAATATTTTTTTACGTTATATTCATACCGTATTGAGATGGACTTATCAATGAACATATTCTTTTTATATAATTGCTTGGGTTGAGTATGGATATAGTTAACTTCGTACCTAAGGTACAGAAATAATTGACGGATTTTTGACGATGCAGGATAGGGAGCGATAAATGTAAATACAGTATGCTTCAATTATATACACTGTAATGTAAGCACAACCGATACAGCGCTGGATCTCCTCAATTAGTTAAGATCCAACATAATGTTTGATTTATAGTACCTAGCTGACTGGCATTCGTAGAGCCTTTCAATCACTAGGTGGAAGAAGAAGGGAGATGGCTAAAAGCCGAAGAGTACGTCGTCAGGTCACAAGCAAGAAACAAGAAATCAAAAGACGTTTACGAAGTAATGTATGGCAACGAAAACTATTCATTAATTATTGAAACTCGAATTCTAACGTCTGAGAAATATGTTAGGAATGCGAGATATGCCGGAAAATACGCTCCCTCTTAATAATGCCCCCTGATTTGAGGGGGTATCATCTCAACCTTGGGTCTTCCAAGGAGGTTCTAAACACAAAATGTGAAAATCATCTCAAATTGATCACTCGATCTCTCGATATCGACTTGAGTTCTTCTCAGCTCGACGGCATTCGCATTGAGGGGTTTAGAGGCCTTGACCACATCAAGATTTTTGCTCAGAAGGACCGGGATTATTATTATCTAGAGTCCGGAGAGTTGCGATTACTTCCTACGCCACGCTGTCAGTTAACCTCGTGGGGTAGGTTGGTAAATCCAAACTGGATAGATTATAACCTTCCTCGGAGATGGAAAGAAACGTGTCATAAGACTCATAGATGCCTTTCTCTTGCAAACTTCGGCCATATAGCTGCAGAACGCCCTTCGTGGGTCGTTGATACTTGGCTACAATGCCTGGTTCCATGCTCACTATCGACTGTATACGTAGCTCTGAGTTACGTATGGGGCGGTATCCCCTCCTTCATGGCTTTGAAGGAGAACTTGGATCAACTGCAAAAGCCTTCTTCACTGGCTGAGGGCAAAACGAATGCTCCTATACCGAGGACGATACGACATGCCATGTCCTTCGTCCAAAGAATAGGAGAGAGATATCTATGGGTAGACACGTTATGTATCGTCCAGGATGACGCGCAGAAGCTCGTCGAGATTGCCAAAATGGCCGCTATCTACGCCAACGCGACGGTAACCATCGTTGCCTCGGGCGGAGTGGATGCAGACAGCGGTCTGCGCGGCCTACAAGGGATATCTGATCCAAGGTCGCTGAAGCAGGTAGTCCACTCCCTGGCTCGAGGCCTAACCGCTATCGAAACGCACGGCTCTAAAGTTGCTAGAAATCAGACTATCTGGAACACGAGAGGGTGGACCTTCCAAGAGGCCCTTTTCTCGAGAAGGAGAATCAATTTTGAAAACGACTGGATTCGCTGGGAGTGTCAGCATGCGACATGGGAGGAGTCTGGGGACGGCGGCGGTTCCAGTCCCCGAATATTTGCTAAGGCAGTGCCCGACGTAGGGCAGTTAAGCACGATCACCATGACATACAACATTAAAGATTTGACATTTCCCGAAGATGCCTTGTTTGCCTTTTCTGGGATTGCTTCTGCGCTAAGCAACACCTATTATGGCGGATTTATATCGGGCCTTCCAGTACTACTATTTCACATAGGTCTATTGTGGAAACCGATATCAGTTTTGAATCGAAGGACGCCCAAACGTTCTAGCGAGAACCCCTGCCTTCCCTCTTGGAGCTGGGCTGGTTGGAAAGGTAGCATATGGTGTTGGACAGAGCTGACGATAGACTTTGTTAAGAAATGCTCTGCGAGAGGATTTGGAATCTCCGTGGAGAGGGTATTCCCACTGGTCCAATGGAGCTGGCTCGGGGAGAGAACAGACGACATAACTCACATTCGAGACAGCTGGTATGAGTATAAGGATCAGTTCTGGAACAACTTGAGTTTCCCTTGCCCGTCGGGCTGGACTCGGCATCGCGTGCTAGACCCAGCAACGGTGCCCTCTTGGCAAGTTGCCAACCAGCCAGAGCCAGGAGCAGATCCCCTGTGTTTCTACACCCACGAGTCGGAGCCAGAATCAGAGTTCTGGTTCCCCCTTCCCACAAAGGAAGAAGGACAGCGTATCGAAGCACAAATATTCGCTCCTTTTATCGCTTGCAAGACTAGGAGAGGGTGGTTGCTAGCAGCTGAGACGTTCGAGAATCCTGGACGGAAACGTGGGAGTATGATATCTCTGCGAGATAAAGGAGGTAGTTGGGCCGGAGCCCTGTTGCTACATGAACCGTTTTTTGAAGGAGCGGACCGGAACGCAGATGATCGGATTAGCATAGAGCTGGTAGAAATCGCATCCGGTCGTGTTCATCAAAATGCGCGGGACTTCGAACCCCTTAATCAGGTGCTGGAAGAGTGGGATCTGGATGAAAGACCAAAACGCGGTCGCTATTACGAATACTATTATGTCCTTTGGGTCGAATGGAAAGACGACACAGCATATAGGAAAGGTCTAGGGCGTGTGCAGAAGAATGCGTGGGAGCTCCAAGATAGGGAGTGGATTGACCTAGTGCTCGGATAGCGAAAGTGATATTGCTGAGCATGGAATCATCCCCGGATTAGCAGTTGAGGCTATAATGGCTAACAAATCCCCGGTACATGCTATACGCTCATCTCGCACTAGATAACTAGATTCCTAGCTTAACCCCTTTTCGTATTCCCCTCGCTATTTTTATATGTAGCTTCATATTTCGTAAGCATTGACATGGTTGATGATGCAACATGGATACCGATATTCCTTGTATATAAAATGCTGTCTTACCAGTTTTTCGATTGTTGAGCCGCACAACTTTCTTACCTCCCCTCCACCTCATAATGGCAACTTCGGAGACACCAGTGGTCACATACAAAGCCAACTGCCATTGTGGGCAAACGCGATTCACGGTGAAACTACCCGATATTCGTTCCTCCAAGGTGAATCGCTGCAACTGCTCGATCTGCACGAAAAACGGCTATCTCCTAGTGTATCCTAAACGGGAGGATGTCAAGTTCCAATCGGGATGGGATGAACTATCGTCATATCGATTCGGCAATAGTCTCAAGTCCCATAGATTCTGTTCAAAGTGTGGTACAAGTGTACTGATCGACTTTTCCGAGTCGGACCGTCCTATCGAGAGAGAAGTCGTTGCTGTTAATGTAAGTAAATAGATACTTTGAAGAATTGCATGGAATGCTAACACAAAAATAGATCAGAACCTTCCACGGTATCGAAGAAACCTTCGGCGATTTGACGTTTAGGGACGTGGATGGGAAGAATAAACTTGGCCCTCCGTACCAGACTATTTAGTAAAGCAATTGAGTTCAAGATTTATTCCCCAGACCCATTGCATCTTCCATACATCATGCTGAAGCCTCTTACATTCTAATACCAAAGTACCCGGTTCAGTTATCTCAAGTGTAGCCCTAAAAGTAATTACGCCCTATTGTACTCTTCTCGACGTGTCCCTTGGCGCCCCAGATACCTTCAATTTGATCTTCCATTCAATCGGTACAATTGACAATACAATCATGGGTGAAAACTCACACTTTTATCATGACTTCCTCCCCGTCTTCGCCCACTCTCTTAGCACATTCTTTTGAATTTTGCCTGTGCTCGTCTTCGGTAGTTCTTTGACGATTTCAACCTCCCTCGGAATCATGAATTTGCTGATCGTGCTCTGGTGACGACACCAATTGATCATGTCTTGGGGCTCTAACGTCTGGCCTTCTTTGACAGTTAGGTATGCCTTTGGTCTCTCGCCCCAGTGGGAATCTGGCACTGCGACGACACCTGCTTCTAGTACGTCGGGGTGCTGTACGAGCATGGCCTCGAGCGCAACAGAGGATATGTTCTCTCCGCCTGAATATATAAGTTAATATTTTCTCCATTGAGAACTCATTCCATTGCGTGGAATATGGGAATCTGGAAACATACCGCTGATAATTATATCCTTAGCTCGGTCCTGAATCTGCGCGCTGCCGTCGGGGTGCCAAACGGCTAAATCACCAGAATGCAGGGCGCCACCCGCGAAGAGCTTTCTCGTGGCTTCGGCATCCTTGTAGTAGCCCTTGATACAGATGTTACCGAAGAAGACGATCTCGCCGATTTCCTTCCCGTCTTTCGCCACGTCTATGAGAACCCCTTCCGGTTGTTCTGTCTTAATCACGCGGATCGGGAGGCTGGTTACGAAGCCATGTCCCTGACGAGCCATCTTCGCGTACTTATCTGAGTTGGGGAGAGAGTCCCAGTGAGGCATATAATAACCCTTGGTGATTGGGCCGTATGTCTCTGTCAAACCATAAACGTGCACGGGGTGTAGATTGAGATTAGTCTAAGTTGTATCAGTGGTGTCCTACGGTGATTGTGCTGGGCTCATACCATCTGTTCAAAAAGATGCGCTGTCGGCGGACTTGCTGCCACGGTGACTCGTACCCGGTGTGGTAATCTCTCTGCTTCTCTTGAGCTGCAGAGCATAGTATTTACCGTGGGCGCTGCGTTGAAATGGGTAACACCTTCTTCCTTGAGAAGTTTCCAAATCAACGGGTAGTCAACTTTTCTGAGACAATAATGGGTGCCCCTCACTGCGGTGACCGCCCAGCTGTGTGATATAAGTTAGCCTCTCGCTTCTACGCGAGGTCTAGAAGAAAACTTACGGAAATGTCCAGCCTACAGCATGAAACCTAGGTAGGTAGTTAGATATGTTAGCCACGAAAACACCACCTTTTTGAACATTCTTACATCGGTAGTGTCCACAAATACTTGCACCGCCCATGGTCGAAATTTAATCCAGATTCTATCACGTTGGCCATCGCTGCAAGATATGCGCCTCTGTTCGTGTAAACGCAGCCTTTTGGTCTCGAGGTAGTTCCGGACGTAAACGGAATGGCGATCATGTCATCTTCGTGAGAACTGTGAGCATGTAGACCACCCCATCCCTTGCCTCCTTGCATTTGATCATGTTTTAAACCTTCCAGGACGGCTTCATCAAATGGTCCGCAAAGCTCGCCTTCGGTCGCGTCGGTGTCCTTGATATATTAATGTAAGAATATCTGAGAGAGGTTAAGGAAATTAGATAGGTATTAAGGAAAATACTCACTAGGTCGATGAGAAAAGGTACATGTGGATGACTCTTCTTGAATTCATCGAGCAAGGATAAATATTCGTTGTCGACGATGATGGAGTCTACTTCAGCGAAATCGAATATATACGTGATGTCATCGGGTTTTAGTCTACATAATTGTGAGCGCTTCATTTGTGGCGTGTGGGTGTGGTGGCGACGGCGATGGATGAGAGTCTCTCAAGACGCACCGATAATTTACGGGCACAATGACCCCACCAGCGGCGACAATGCCAAATATCGATTCTAGAAAAGCCGGCGTGTTGGTGGCTAGTACACCGACTCGCTTAAAGCCGTGTTTTAGGAGATAGTATGCTAGTCCTCTTGCGCGATCGGCAAATTCGTAATACGGCCTCCTCAACA
Source organism: Annulohypoxylon bovei var. microspora (assembly GCA_022836615.1). Lineage (NCBI taxonomy): Eukaryota > Fungi > Ascomycota > Sordariomycetes > Xylariales > Hypoxylaceae > Annulohypoxylon > Annulohypoxylon bovei. The sequence goes on from MU405356.1 coordinate 85,053, forward strand.
CTTTATTATTAGCCGTAACATGATATATGGCTGTGGCGTCCGGTTCAATTGCAGCGGCCCTTTCGAGAAAAAACGTCGGAGATAATTGATGGATATGATGGCTGTGGTCGAAACCAGCTGGCGACTTAGCTGAGCTGGGTGTTGAAGAGCCCAAGTGGCTGAGAATACTTCTCAACCGTGACGTCGGTCCAGACATCTTAGAACATTGGATGTCTTTTAACGAAGAACCGAGGACACTAATAACCCTGGAGATGAATCAAGTGTGTGTAGGATTCATCGCAGATAATAAATAAATGAAGAATAAATATGAGACGAAGTCCAGCCAGCCCCCGTAACCGGGTACCTACTTAATGCAAGGGAATATCCGAGGTTCATGAAGTTCTTACTGTGCATTGTATTACAACATCTATGTTATGTGGTAGACCGTAGAATGCAGGTGGCTAAGAAATAGGGGCTAGGGGAAACAATAGCGGGAAACGAAATTGCGGGGCGCTAGGACTTACCCCCCGCTGCCCCGGTCCCTTCTAAACCTTAAACCCCCGGTTACTAAGATCTCAACCTCCGCAATGCCGGATAAGCGAGGTTGAATTAGGTATGCAAGTATTACTATACGTATAAAACACTGGCAGTCTCTTCTTCTTGTGTAACATAGAATTCATTCGCCAGTATAAGCACCTAAGTATCAAAGCCGGCTCAGAGGTAATTATACCTTCTGAGCTACAACAATCCAAGCAGACATCTCCAAAGTTCCCGTCTCCTTTTCTTCATCACTCAGCTGCTTTCGTATCTCGTCATCCCAACGACCAATTTCTTCCGCACTCCATCCGTCCCAAAGCTTCGCCGTCCACATAGGCGATTTCAGTGCCTTCACAGCTCCGTCTCCAGGCCCGCACTCCCAATTCGGACTAGACTCGGAAGCCTTAATATGATCGCTAGGAAACCCGCCGCCCTCCATGACGCTTAAGAGCTTCTCCTTCGTCAGCCACTCCGGGGCCATATACATAGGCTTGAGTCCGCTGTTCGGCTTGATAACATCGACAACCCCCTGAAGCACATCCACCGCTCGTCGGGTCTTCCATGTAGTGATCACAGCATGGCCACCAGGCTTAAGCACGCGATACATTTCCGCCGCACCAGCAACGGGATCATTGAGGGTGAAGATACCCAAGTTCATGACTACAGCGTCGAATTCGGAATCTTTGAATCGGCCAAGGTCCTGCGAATCTTGGACAAACGCGTCGGCAGTAGTCCAGTTGAGTGAAGCCTTGTTTGCCGTGAAGCTATCGACCATGGCAGGGACGAAATCAATGCCGGTTACGCGCGGTGGCGGCGAGATCGGCAATCCGGGAACCGAAATAGCCTCTGGGGAAGACGATAACAAGAGCTTGGTCACGATCCCGGGTCCGGATGCGGAGTCTAGGATGTGGCTTGATGAAGTATAGCTCGACAGTGGCAAGAGGGATAGTGCCGCGGCCGCTAGACGCGAGCTGGTGCTGCCCACATTCTTTTCGTATGCCGAAGCATTCTTCTGGAAGTATGATTTCATCGTAGTCTTGTCGGACAATTCGGTAGTCATATTGTAGGTGAATGTTGCTAAGTTTGTGTTGGCGATTTGTGAGTAGAAAGGCTTGGAACTGGTGTAAAAGGGATGGTGATTATAATATTTTAGTCCTAGAACCCGCCCTTTAAATAATTCACACAACGACAATCTTGGAGACATTTTGAATGACTCACATATTGTCATATCTACCCAGGTAAAGAAATGGATATATTGATATGGCATCGGACACATATTACTTCGCGAGCACTCTCCGAAAAGTTTCCGGGCTACCAACCAGCCTACCTTGCATCAACCTAGCCAAGTCACGGAAACATTCAGAACGGAATATTATAAGCTGCCTCGTATGATTAATAATTTACCGATTAATGATATAACCCTAATTACAGAGTTCTCTTTAAAGTATCCCCCTAAGGAACGATCTGTGTTCAAAGTCAGATCTCAATAGATCAAAATTCATCTAAAGGCGTAAGACTGCGCAATGCTCATAACAGCCCCACCGTTACTATTTATCTATCTTAACCTCCGTCATGTTACATATCGAAACTAGGGGTTATTGTTAGTTCGTGTATGAGTTCATGGCAGTTGTGGAACTTACGAAGGGGTTATGCAAATCCGTGCAATCATGTTCACCCATCTCTTTACCAGCCTTGATCCTGTCCTCTTCTGTAATTCCAAGCTCGCTCATCCGCATATCCAAACGCCTATTTCGCATCACATAGACCATTCTCCATAGGAAGATCACAAGAGTCTGGGCTGCTAGGCACACCGCGCATGCAATAAGCCCCGGGATATATCTAGGCTGCATATTGTCAATACTAAATGCTAGTAGTTCATGTTAAAGGAGGTAGCTTACCGCGTCATTAGACCGGAAAATCTGAGTTCCAGTCATATTGCCAACACAATACCCTACAAAAGTGACAGTCGTTATGATAGTACGTTTTGTTCTTCCGGCAACATTTGATGGCACTAGGGACCACGCGAAGAACGTAGCGGTTATGAAAGGACTCGTCAAGAAATATCCAACCCACTTCGCCCACTTATACTGCGGATCATTAGGTAAAATGGCTATCATGAGAAAACCGACGACTGCAGGGACGTTAGAGAGCATCATGATCCACCTAAGAACACAACAGTTAGATGATTTCTAAGTCTAAGAATTATGTAGGTAGGTACCTACATGCGAGAGTTCTTCTTTTTAGTGGCCACAACTCCAACTAGAAGGAAGTAGAGTATGGAAAAGGAATATTTTGGGATGTTCAAGATAAGTACTTGTAGGTTTGCTACATTCATATTAGCAATAGCCGTGAATGATGGATGTGTGTATATTTACTGAACCCAAAAGTAGTGTTTAAGATCCCTGAAAATGTTGTTAATGCGCCATTAGGGACTGCATTTAAGAGAGCATTCAGTCCGGCGAACCAAAACTGTGTCTTCTAGTTAGCTACCGAGATCGGGTGCCGTAATAAGAGGCTATCACTGGTACTTACCGTTGGGTCTGTTGCACATTCTCTGGCCTGGTCCCATTTCCAATCCTTAAAGCCCGTTCGGTCATGACCGGTGTTGTTAGCCAAAACACGAGCTATGGCTATCTTTTTCTCATCTCCAGAAAGCCAGCGCACTTCGGATGGCGTCCCGAGAAAGAGGAGGCAAATTACACCAGCAAGAATAGTGAGACTACCAAGGAACTATGAAATGTGAGCCCGATAACTATGAATGTCTTCAGAAGATATCACTTACAAAGGACATATATCTCCACGCCTGGAAGTCTGGGTTCTTATCGGTTATCGACCCGATTCCATACATGATTGCATCTGTGATCACGCTCAATCCAGCAAATCCGCTCTGGAAGACCAAGGCTCGCGAAGGGTGCTCCCGCGTCGTATACCAAGTGCCGACGACGAGAAGGAACCCGGGACTTATGGAGCACTCGAACAACCCTTGAAGTGCGCGAAGCGTGATGAGCTGTGTGAAATTCTGGGCGAAGCCAATGCATAACACGACAATACCCCAGCAGATGATATACAACGACAAGATTCGACCCATCGGAAACCGCTGCAACAAGATAACCGATGGAAGCTCGAAACACAGATATGTGATGTAGAACATTGTTGTTAGCCAGGCGAACTGCTGTCCGACGAGTCCTGTATCCTCACGCAAACCAAAGGTTGCTTGTGTGCCGACACAAGCCTTGTCGACCTGTTGGAGGCCATGGCAAAGCCACATACTATTGACTTTGAGTTAGGAATATCTCCCAGATAGATTGAAGAACAACTGAAACATATGATTTATTTCGTGAGGGTAAACTTGGCGATAAAAGCACACATCTGGGTGTATTACTCACAGCGGAAGAAGATATTTGTCAACCTTTCTCCTGAGACGTTTAAACTCTTCGTCAGTATACTGAGGTGAAAGTTCTTGACTCTCGCTGGTAGTGATGCTACCCGCGTGCGAGAGCTGGGTTTCGACATATTTGACCTTTTCGATTGAATCCATTTTCGGTGCAAAGGAGCTTTGGCTATAATCAACCCAAGATGGCTGTAAGGTTAAGATACTATAGACACCAGATAATGGTTGTCTGCCTCGGGGATCACTATATACCTAGATAGATGATTCTTTTATGGAGCATCGATCGTACCTAGATTGAAACCTAAGAAGGGAAGAGCCAGACTGATAAGCCCCTAGGGATACCCCCTAGATTCCGAGAGATCGTACATATTATAGGTCTCGGGGCTGGGAACACGTGGGTGCATTCTTGGGCGGAAAGATGCACGAATGAGAAGTGTCAAACGGGGACTAGATTCCGTAGCGGACATGGTTAAGACTACAATGCTTTCCACGGCATTATCTCAATTTCTAGTATGCAAGTCATTCTCTAATCCCCGCCACACTAGACAATCACATCAGATCGTTGATATTGCAATGTATGGGGCAAGTAGTTTGACCTTTACCTACCTACCTAGATAGGAGGAATGTAGTCGGGAGATGTCATGAGTTGTGCCACAATATCGGCATTTGCAGAGACGGTGGCGCAAGGCAAGTTACACATTGAACCCACAAGGAAAAGCATGTAGATCTAAAATGTCTAACTTTTCTAGAATATTTGATCATCACTTGAAGATCCCCAGAAACATCTTCCGAGGATGGGCAAATAAGAATGTGGTAGATACAGATATAACATATCCGAGTGGCTTGAGAATCGCTTAGGTCTAGAATCGTGGGCGAAGACATGTTTAAGTTGGGGGTTGACTTGTGAGACAATGATAGAGGACGGACGCGTCAGGTAATCCATAATGTACTATTTACCCGAAAAGCAATTCTTAATCATGGATCATCTTCCTTTAATATAGGTAGGTAGCTACCCGTCTTGGTATTGTAATGTGGCTTGAAGTGACCGGAGCTACTATCATAATATCTATTTCTGATTCATGTTAGAAGCCATATTGTAACTTATTGCTAACAACCAGTCTTCGGTGCTTAAAATAAAAGGTCACAACGTATTAAAATTCAGGTGCCGAGGTGAAATCTAAGATAAGTGGTAGTTGCCTAAGATTTTTCAACTAATTTGAATGAAGAAGCCTGTATTATACTATATCAAAGGGCGACGGAAATTAGGAGGAATATTGATTTACCCTTAACATCCCGCCCTTAGCTCAACTTACTAGGTTAGTGGCTATTAAATATCTACCTACCTAGGTACCTACCTACCTACTTAGGTAGACCTACATATGAAAAATGCAGCAACTAAATAGTATCTTTTGATGAACACAGTCACGATCTAGGATGAGGCAATGGTAAAGCCACTTGATATATCGAAAGGGGGCTGTTATGATGTCTAAGTGGACGCCAATTACTACATATCACTAAGACATCTACTGTATAATCATTTAAATCTTAGGAGGGACAAGAGATTACGTACTTATTGAGCTTAATCCTGTAGATCGAAGATTTCCACTGTTCCATCGATCTAATATGGGTTTGTTTCCATTGAGTTGTTCAATGGTCATAAATTTGGCACTTATAAGTGGTGTATCCATGCAGCAAGGGGCTTGACCTTAGCATCTTACATTATCTCACGATCGATGTTCACGGAGAAGGAGAATGAATCATAGGTATAGTTTTACGTTGTCGGAATGAGAGGTCCTAGATACCTGGTACCTAGTAGTTGGCGTAGTGAATTATAATGGCTTTATAGCGGATCTTCTAATTGGTAACCCCTATTATCACACAACGAAACATCCCGCATACATAATTATTTCTCGCTACGGATATTTATCGCCTATGTCATGGGGCTAAAGCTGTGGAACCATGGCCGTTTCACGAACAGCAACGTAGTATATACTAGGTAAGTATGATATAGACAATAATACCTAGTTACCTATAGATAACGACACAGTATTTTAAATCAATGGCTCAGGGGCAAATCTGTATAAGGTAAACAACTACCTATTTACCACTCTTGTAACACAATGGTCTGTGTATGACTCCAGGGATTGCTTAAGACTTTTAATAAGCACTCACATCGGCCTCTAGTTGTGAAAACCCTCCTCTCCCAACAAGAGCTCCACACCTGGTAGGGTAACACATAGGTATCTTGCTAAACATATTGAGATTTAGCCAAATATAGATTCATATATACAGTCTCAGAGTTTTCCTTAGATATATACATTATTTGTTAACAATAGATACAACGATAGAAATGTACCGGTAAAATACATAGCACCAAAAACGACATACAAGTTGGTAGGTGTATGACGTATACCTCTAGGACTTAACTGCCATCTTCGGAGCACTCGTAGCCAGTAGACTTTGGATAGCCTCAAGCGCGCTCAACTCGACACCGAAGTCTGATTGGCCATCGAACTCCCCGGTGTACCATTGCACGCCGCAAGTCGAGTTCCCGTAGCCGCTGCAGCTCAATGCGGCCCCGGCAGCGCTCGCCTGAAGCAAAGGCTCGATGGTCGCCTTCACGCTAGGGACAAGCACTGCTGTCTTACCAAGCCAACGCGACAGGCTGGCCTTGAAGCTGGTCTGGTCGACGTTGCAGGCGGAGTCTTGCTCGCACTTATGCTCGTACATCACGTCGGTGGCGTTGGAGTTGGGGCCGAAAAATGTGCTCTGCGCCGCTTTAACCAGGCCCTGGACCCTCGTCTCCCAGGCTGAGTCGTTGCTGAACGCATACATATGCGCTGCGCCGTGGAGGTAGGACGCGATATTGTAGGACCACTCGTCCTTGTTGATGGCGGAGCAGTTCGCGTCGTTATCGTCGCCGGCCCCGTCGAAAACGTGGAAGTCAGCGCTGACGAATCCGACGCTTGTAGACCAATCCCAGACCTTGTTGGCCCAATCACCGAACGTCTCGTTTCCGGTGTACCGAGCGAGCCGGGCGGCAGTTTGGAAAAACCCGCCATTGGATACGGAGTTTTTGTAATAATACCCGTCCGCCGTCTCGATGTACTGCCACTTTAATCCGCCTCCGCATGTGGCGCTGTCCTTATTCCACCGCGTCACGAAGTCGTTAAAGGCATTTGTGCTGATAGCAAGCCAGGAATTGGCACAATCTTCGTCGCCCTTTGCATTGGAAGTCTCGCAGGGAAGCGCGTCGAAGCCGTATTCCATCGCACTAAGCGCATTGTACACCCAATAGACCTGATCGTCGTTTGCCTCCCAGTTTTGTTGCTCCGCTGGGGCAAAGTCATAATTGGAACCGACGTTCTTGGCCAGCGCGGAGAGGAGATCGGCTTTATATGTCGTGTCATTGGTGTACATGATATAGTCCATCAGACCATTCCAAGCCGAGCCGGATTCCCACCAGAACCAAGGCTGCGGTTGTGTGAACTGACCTGCCGTCGAGCTTGGGTCATGGTAGATATAAATGCCCTTTGCGACTTGGGCTGCGATTTCTTTAATGGAAGCTGGACTATTTACGTCGAGGTTCAGGGCCGAGACGACAGAGGTAAGCACAGTGGCCGCGACGATACTGGCGAGTCGTGTCATCTTGTCTACCAACTCTCTATGTTGCTTTTTTCACGCCGATGATAGTGAAAGGGAAAGTAGCGACCGCGCGCTGAGCATAGAGTGCATGTCATCCTTCCATGTTGAAATATATAAAGCGTGCCCCTTTTTAAAGCAACGTTGCCCATCTACGCTGTCAGCGGCTTCAGGAGGGAGCGCTAGATTTGTGTCGATCATATCGTCTTAAAGCAAGTCAGTAAGAATAGACAGCAACCATAGGATAGAAAAGGAAGTTCAAGCGATTCGCTTACCGGGGCTCAGCACACGCGAGTGGCTGAGCCAATAAAACCGTTGCGACCCCCATAATCCTTAACACCCCTAAGCTATTTCCAGTTAACACGACGAAAGAAGCCAACTTCTGTTTTTGGCGCCATCCAGGAACAGCGTTGTCAGATGAAACGAGCGAGTGATTACTTGCATATTAAAAACATCTATATTTACTTTAGGTCTTCTCGGTCTTACTCAGGACCATGTGAGGCCTCGTCATCTCCCGGGCTTACAACTTTGCAAACTCTGCCAAGCCTTTAGCAGCTCAAGCGTGATATTTACCTACGTACATAACATTGGATTCTTGATGCAGTGCACGTGAATATATCTCGTAGTAGAAGTTATTCCTTGTCTTGAAATACTTGACTGCTCGATCAAGTTGTGAATGTTTATATGCACGTAAAATCGAAACCTGCGGGAAAGGGACGGGAAAGGGACGGGATCTCGGTAGCGCAAGGGGAATTCCGAGGCTAAAGTCTTATTTAGTTAGAGGCTCATGTGTGCCAAGAAGTGGGTTGAAAAGAAGGGAGTTTTCATGTGAGAGCAGATCTGGGGAAATCCTAGAACCAGTTCCCATCAAGATGCACGCGCGCCAAGGAAACTGAATCCGAATTCCAGGTTCAAGATATTCTATCCTTGACTTAAAGCCCTAGGTATATAATTAATCAATTTATTATAACCGTTCGTCTTACTTGTCTCAAGAAAGTCGTTTCACGTATATTATAATTTCCTACGGTGAGATATAAAGGCGCGTCGGCCCCGGCGATTTACTCGATACATGTACCCACTTAGGTTGGCAGGCAAACAGCGACCCGACGGCGTGGTTGTACGTTTCACTTAAAGTTCAAGACTCATCGTCTTTATTATTACACGAGAATATTAATAAAAACCTTCTCTAAAACATGTAAGGTAGACATGTAACCAAGGTTATTGGAGCGAGCTTAATAAAAGTATAGTAAAAAGTTAATAAAATTAACTAGTTACCTAGTAGATACTCTAAAATACTTTTTCAATAATAAATATTATAAATAACCAATTTTCCGCGAAACAATAACTCGTCTAAAGTTGACATTCCCATCGAGCAAACGTGCTTTAGAGACCCTGCCGACAAATGAATTTAGGACCAAGAGATCTGATCTAAGGCCGTGACCGGCTGGGCTCTTAACGCAATCCTTATTGCAAAAACAAGGCTTAATGAATATTTTTGCCCGATTTTAAGAGGGGTATTGTGTCGCTTCATTTTACAGGGCAAAAATTTGAAAATTTCCTAAATAGGAAAGAGCGCTAAGACCTTGTAGCCTTTGTTTGATTGGATGTGTCTATTTTAAAAGTGGGTCAATACTGTAAATATTGTACACGCTAAAGCTTTCAACCAATTAAACCAAGGGATTCTTGTTTTCGAAATGGGCAAGAGCTTCTCGCGCACGGGCCCACTTGGGGGACACTGGATTATCTAAGCTGCTTACCTAATTGTTTATTTTCTATCCTGAGTTTAGCCGGAGGTCGATGGTTCGATTCTTCGATCTCCCACTTTTAATTCTTTTACCATGCGACGAAACAACTCACTACCATCCGGCTGGCGGTTCGCGCACCCTTATGCCACCCGCCGGGCCTCCCCTTTAGCCACCCTTCAAACCACCCGATTAGCCACCCGTTAAGCCACCCGTTGAACCCCCCCGTTTAGCCACCCTTTAAACCACCGGTCCAACCCCCGGTGTAATCACCTGTTGAACCCCCGTTGAGCCACCCCGTTGAGCCTCCCATCTAACCACCCACCGGTCTGACCACCCCTTATACCACCCCTTAAGCCACCCGTGAAGCCACCCGTCTAGCCGCCTGTTAAGCCACCCCTTTAGCCACCCGTGTATCCCCCGTTGAACCACCCTTTGAACCACCCGTACGACCCCCTGTCCAGCCACCCGTAGCCACCCGCAGCCACCCTTCTAACCCCCGGCTCAACCATCCTTCTAACCACCCGTGTAGCCCCGTTGAGCCCCCGGCCTAGCCACCCGTTGAGCTCCCCGTCACCCGTTGAACCACCCCTTATACCACCCCTTAAGCCTCCCGTTGAACCACCCCCCGACGAACCACCCGTCTTGCCACCCGTTCAGCCACCTGTGGCCACCCGTAGCCACCTTTCTAACGCCTTAGCCACCTTCCCCAGGGTTGCTGAATCCCCTAGATTAGGGGTCCTTTTTTTACTTATATAACCTGTGTTGAAGATCAGGGTCAACTGAACTGAAACGAGTCAATTACGTAATCGCCTTAGGTAATCGTTCTTGCCAACCCAACTGGTCCGTGCGCGAGAGCCAGCCTTTGACAAGCTTTTCGTTTTCAAAAACTGAATCTTGTCGAAAACCACCTTCTCGCGAACGGACCACCTCGAAAGTCGAGATCTGTTGTTTGATTGGTTGAAAGGCCCCACCCTAGAGACGATGCACCCAATCAATCGCTGTGGACATAACGGCGTTTTTGGACATGTTCCCTTTTCAGTAAAACCCTTTTTGTAAATCCATCCAATCAGGTTATAAGAAAGCTTAACTTAGCCAATCAAATCGCGAGCTGCGGCGGAGCGGCTTTGCAAGCCACGGGACTTGATTGGTTCAAAAACGGTTTCGGCTAAACTCAGGGTATTTGAGCCACTCAAGTGGTCTTAAAATCGGGCTATTGTGGCACCTAATTGGGGGCCCTC